>JAAAKQ030063249.1:34508-53791 GCA_010016005.3 Zanna intricata
TATAAACACACAAGAAGGTATATACAAACACACGTCAAACGGAACACACAATGCTCATCTTTTAATAACTGGCGAGAAAAATAATTGAAAAGTATTTAATATGCAAACCGAGTGGATAATCATTTGTGTGGAAATGAACAATAGATTTTTGTTAAGAATACATTTTTGTTATTTACTGTAACTCTATGGTTCCAGTGAATTTATTATACTGACTGACCAAAAATCAATTACTTCTGTTCGTCCACTTTCGTATCCAATGTTTGCGTAAGGTTGACTCATTCCTGATATGTCAACTCTCACGCCAACTATATAGAATGCATTTGAAACAATTCGTGTTTACTTCCATTATAACTTTAATTAATTCAGATCAAAATTTTTGATAAGATACAAAAAAATAGACATAAAGAATGACTCAAAACGAATAAAGTAACGCTTTTCCCTGTGTGCAAAAACAGATATATACATACATACATATATATATATATATATATATATATATATATATATATATAAAATGTATTTATATATTATATTTATATATATATATATATATATATATAAAACAGCATAGAAAATGAGAATCAAGATAATGTATTTATATTCTCTCGGAAAAAATTATTGAAAAAAGAACAAAATAATAAATTCAATTTGATTCATTTTATGGAGTGTTATTTTATTAAATTACTTTACTAATATTTCAAAATCACGATATAACTCCCACATTGCATGTTTTAAAGGATATAAATCCGAATATAAATGTAAAAATAATATTTTATTTATACGAAAGTTATTTATAAAGGTAGAAAAAAATGTTATTTAAAAAAAAATGTAAAACAAATTTGAATCCACAATTCATAAAACAAATTGTTACACAATCAGGAATGAGAATTACTAGAAAGGTTGACCACACTGCTTGTCAGTGTTATGAATAAACAATGAGTCCAAGCACATAGTCGAGTAATAGAGCCAGCTGTCAGTTGTTTATTTCACTACTGCACAAGTTTTCCCCGTGTTCATTACTTTCATTACAAACTTACGCGCACGTGCTCACACACGCAAACGCGCGCACAAAAACATACACATACACAAATATATTAGAGAATGTATAATACTGAACAACAATAGTAAGAGTAGCAGTAGAAACAGTATGGAAGTTGTATGATACCCCAACCCAGGACAAAACCAAACCATACCCTAAAACTTTATAATAAGTTGACTCAGCAGTGTAACCTCTTTCCCCTCCTGATACCCTCCAACGGATCCTCCTCCAAACTCTTATCCACAACTTATCCCCCAACAAAACAATCCAACGACCAAGCAACCTCCTCCCTTTATGAATCCACAAACCTACCCGCAACCTTACACTCAGAAAATGTTTACTAGGTACAATGTTATGCACTTGGTATAGTGAATAATGAACGCACGGAAATAGCAATGTATCATAAATAAGGTTATGATAAAATTACATCTACATGAGATTAAATGACAGTGATATCTAATTTTTATACCGGTTATAAGGTCCATTTTCTCCAAATAAAATACAGAATTGGATATAGATATCAATAAATCAAATCAATAGACAATATTCTCAAAATCTTTCTCAAGAATTATACTTTACTGAATTTTTGTACCAAGTGAAATACATAAATATATTTAAATAAATGAAAAAGTATATTACAGTTTGAACTTGTAATAGTATAAGAAACTATATCCATTTTTTAACCACTTAGGTTGTGTTACTCCAGTGGTAAAATTCATCACTCTCTCATAAATAAGACTAATTTGAATTTTTTGTAACAACAACACAAAATCAACTGCATTCGAAATTTAAAGAAGAAACTACAGAAAAATAAAACCTCATTCATCCTTAAAAGTTTGAAAATTAAATTTAAATAAACAAAAATTTCAAAAAATGAAAATTAAATTCGGCATATAAATATAAAAAAGGAGTAATTATACTTTTATGTAACAGTTAAGGTAAATTGAAATTTTAAAAATTACAGTTCAGGTCAAATGACAGATTAAATACGAAACTTATATCGGTGTTGGAAGCGTTTACCCAACTGTTTATGAAAAAATCATTTTGGTGAATTTATGAGAACTTAAAGATCAAGTAAAGAAATATTAATTAAACGTTTATTAAGTTTGTATTGTACAGGATCTAAACAGACAAAACAAATAAAGAATAAAAAACAATCGAAAACAACAATCCGAAAATGTTCTTTGATTTTACATCCCAAGAGCCTTTTTTTTTTTGGCAACAGAAACCAACTCAGTATAGTACAGGTTTTAAAAGGAGATATGTTATGAATATATATTGTTTGATTTACAAAACAATATATTGTTATATATTTTACAATATATTGTTTGATTTATAAAAGTTTGTAAAGAAATTTCATTAAAAGAACTGAAATCAAGACACTGAGTTAATATGTAACATATGCAATTAAGGGAGTTATTAACCTGAGTTAATACAGATCTGGGTATGTACGTGCGTATGTATCTCGCATAACTCAAAAACGATTAGCCGTTGGATGTTGAAATTTTGGATTTAGAACTGTTATAAATCTAGTTGTGCACCTCCCGTTTTGATTGTAAATGATTGGATCAAAAGTGTTCAAAATCCAAAAAAATTGCAATTTGAAATTTTTCTTAACTGCAGTAATAAGCCCCAACTGAAAGCTTTTCGACGATATATCATAAATGGTACTTATTTTCTTTGGTTCCAGAGTTATAGCCAAATAAAATTTTAAATAATGTAATATTTGCAAATAAAAATTTGCATAAGAATATTTTACAATAAATAATAGTTCAATAATAACAGTAAAAAAAAAGACAAAGAATCAGAAGTTATTTGTAAAATAAAATTTTATAGACTTTTAAAAGTGTGTATGTTTAATTTAAGAAGCATTATTATATATGTGTATATGTGGTAAATTTGATGAAACAAAAGATTATTTAATATTAATTGAAATTAATAATTTAGAAGCGTATTATTTTTTTTTACAAGGAAGTCGTGTAGAGTCCACATCAGATTTTTTTCATACATGAAAAAGATAAAAGTGCTGAGAACAACTCCAAACATATTTTTTATGTGCTGAATTTAGAAAAAATGTCCTTTTGTTTCATTTGGTTTTATCTAGAAAATTCTAAACTCATTCAATCATTAGATGTCATATAATTTCAGTGTAACTGGCCGATGTTAATTTGGAATCCAATCATCACAAGACAAGTTAGTTTAATCAACCAAAGAAAAAAGCAGAAGTACGTAAAAATTTATGTAGATGAAAATGGGAAATTTTGTTAAAATTCGAGATGAAATACACTTGGATCTTCTAAAGTTTTCAAAACAATTATAAAGACGAATAACCCTGTCATGAAATAATCCAATAAAAAAGATGCGCTCAACTTATTAAATAGTCCTTTATAGAATTCGCTGGTTTTTGACTATATATTTAGAGTGTTGTCGAAACACCTACAGAAAGAGTAGATCATCAATGACACCCACCACTCTCTCGAGAGCTAAATAGAAATATATATAAACATATGTCGAAAGTGTGTTATTTTTACATGGTTTTAAAAAAAAAAAAAATTATAAATTGGAATTTTAAAAAACGTTTAGCAAGTCCATAATAGTGAAAACTTACAATTATACATATAAATAGTACGAGAAACTTTAAATAAAATAAATGAAATGATTTGAAATTATAATCATTGAAAAATAAAAACAGTAATGAAACACCATCATTAAACCAAGTAATGAGGTATAAGGAGTGAAAATAATAAAAAAATTATAACCATTCTTTAGGGTAAATAACATAGATGGCTACTATAAAAATTCAATGTATTAAAATAACTAAACAAAAATGTTTTGTGTAGCACTACAGCAATTAAAACCATACGGTTCTCTCTATTAACATAAACAAAAGAATTAAATAAACTAAGCTATCTGGTCAATGATAGGTTATTCAATGAATACCAACCACCACATGGCTTATATTCATCAGAAATGATTATACCATTAAATAATAAAAACTTCATCTGAACGTTTCTATTTTTTTTTAATAATTTTTTGTAGAAATATATATACATATATATCCATAGTTAATTTATATATACACTTAATAATCAGTTTAAAGCAGAAACCTAAAAATAATTTTATTTTAAGTTAAAAATAAGATTTTATAAAATAATATTAAATCTTTCGTATTTTTACAACTTTTATAAATATAACTAAATCAATATCCAGTTTCTAAGAAATTTAAAGTTATGATATTTGAAAAGACTTCTTCATATTTCTTTTTTTCGCCCTCAATTGACCCTTAGAGCTAAGATTACTTATTTGTAATGCCATTACAAAACACAAACTTTATTACTTGGCTGCACGCTCAACCTTTCACGAATACTTTTTTCGATAACTAACTCCCACAAAGTTTGTTTATTTATAATAAAACAATAATTTGTAATATCTTTAACAAACTATACATTTTCAGTATCATACAAGTCAGATCGATATCAGACGACTTTTTTTATTTTATTTAATTTTATAGATTGATAACAACATGCACACATAGGAAATGTTTACGGGTATGTAATTTATTTCACAATGTAAAAACCGAGTAAAACATATGGTGATCAAATTAGTACTGCAATGAAATGTATCATGAAAACTAGATGACATATGGATAGTGAAATAACAAAGATAATAGAAGAGGGTGATGGAAAAACACGTTTTTACCCTTCGTAATCAGACAGTCCTATTACGTAAACTGTAGATCGGAACCCCACAAAGAAGTTTAATCATAGTCAAAGAGCAAGAAAAGTCGTGTGTACCTCGTATTTTCTGCTGCTTTAATTTTGAATTCACTTTGTTTACAACAAAACAAAAATAAAAAAAACTCTACATTACTATACTATACTAACTATAAAAGAGATAATACAACCGTAATCTTTTTAATTACGAGGAGAGTATAACGAATCGATCTATTAACGAAAGGAAGAGGAAAGGAATGAAAATAAATCCAAATTTATCGTAAAACTGAAGAAATATTTTTTTTTTAACTATGAAGTACAAAGCTGAAATATATATCCTAACTCATACGTATACATATTATACACAAAATTATTATTTAATCACACAGTAGCTGATAATAAATACAACAAAGAAATCTTTATTTCTTGCTATTCTTATTTGAAATTAGGAATCTCCCTAAAAAATAAATAAAAATTAAGATATTTTTTTTGGCTTTTAGCAGGTCCACGCGGAATAAGAAAAGGTATTCAAGGAAATGTGTTCCTGAATAATATCTTTGAGTGATGAAATAAGAAAACTTGATGTGTTTACATCAAATTAAGAACGAATCGTTTTTATTTTTCTTCTTAGACTGAAAGAAATTAACTAAAGTAAAATACCCAGAATGTACGATATTAAAAAACCAATTCCGAATTGACTTATTGAATTGAACTGAATTGACTAATTGAATTTCAGCACTTATTGTGTTCTGTGGAAATAGACGATTACTAAATTATCACATATAAGAATGAAAATGTTGAAGTGATGATTTGGTACGAGGCGGTGCATATTGTCAATTCATAAATGGGTGAATTGACAAGATTCGAGATGGAATAAGAGTTAAAGCAGAAACAGGAGCAATTTCGCTCTCTACCTTAAATTATTGGCTATTTTAGGAATTCGCCATTATGTGCGATTTGTCAGTAATGAGCTCATAAATGAGTAAAAAAAAGAGAAAAGAAAGGCGTTATGTGTAAGAAACTACGTATTGAAAAAGATAGATTCAGATACATGAAGAGTTTACATAGGGAACGATAACTACAGATCTTAATCGACTAATTTACAAAATAGACAATTTCCCTACAGTTTGGCTTAATTTATTACAGCAAAATGATTTTTGTTTCTAAATTCGTGAATTCAACAAAATTAAAGCATCAGAGTATTTTAATATTATTCTTAATTTTTTGTCCATTCACAAAAAATTAAGAATTTTGTGAAAATTAATAATGTTTTTCTATTCCACCAAATCTGCCACTACATTATTTGTTTATAATCCTTTTTGAAACTAATATCTGTAACGTTCCTTGACACAAGCTCTACTGCAGATCAATTATTGATACCTCATATTAGTATATTATTCAAATTTTTTTTTTTAGCAGCCTAATACAAACTTAGTAATAATCATTTTGATTATAGTATAATTCATTCAATAACATTAAAAAAAAATTATCAATAGTAAATATAAAATGTTTACTACAATCATGTTAAAGGAATAGAATTACATGCTAAATTACTATAAGTAACATTACTACTAGCCGCTGTACACATTCTCCCATGTGGTCTAGTGGCTAGGATATCTGGCTTTCACCCAGAAGGCCCGGGTTCGATTCCCGGCATGGGAATTTTTTTTTCTATAAAATTTCATTAAAACCAAATAACTTACTAATAAAATAATAATATTTTCAACAAGGTATAGATCGACGAAAAACAAAATTTTCGAAAATATTGTTTAAATGGATATTAAACCATATTAGTAAACTATACTAATAATCATCTGCTTTTAAATAAATTTTTTTGAGAATATTTTCTTGTATTTTTATACTGCTAGAGCGGTCAATTGGCGATTATTAGGAATTACTTTTCCGTTGGGAAGTTTTTTAGAGGCAACACCAAATTGCTTTTATAGAACAAAGAATTTTAGATATAGGCGTACCTCCAATTCCGAATTGATTTAAGCAAAAGAAAAAATAAAAGAACCAAATTTTTTTGTTTTATCTACATTTAAATAATCCATATCTTGATAATATGCTCATTACGTTCTTATGAATTAATTCATTAACTGATATACTTCATTATGATAAATAATACATGTATTCATTAATTAGCTAGTATTGAATAGTTGTAAAAAATATTTAAAATTTTTTATAATTTAGCAACGTAATATGTAATAACAACCAGCAGACATTTATATTCAGTATTTATAAGTAATTCAAATTTATTTAGAAACTTGATTTTTTTATTGAAACCCTGACATTTTAGTAAGATAAAAGATGATATTGAATTAATCAATAGAAAGTTATGTAATGATTCTATAAATACTCAATGATTAAAACAGACAGTATTCAATTAAATGTTTAAAATAACTGTTTATATTCGAACGTAACCAATACACATGTTAACATTTTGTTTCTCACAGTTTATAATTAATTAATCATTTGTTCTAAAACTGTTCATCCAGCAACATTTGTAACTCACTACAGCAATATTTAAAGGACTAAGTTCATTATTTCAATTACTTTCTTCAACAGCAATATACAATTAACATTCCTAATCAGAAATATTGTTATCTCTAAGTCGAAAAAATGTCAAAACTAATACTACATAAGATTAATACGTAACTATAATATGATTTTTATAATAAATTAATTATTGTAATACTGTCGTAATAAATGAATCCAATTAATAAGTACTGTTTTTACAACAGTAAGGTGGCATATTTGATGACCGTAATAATTTAATACAACCAAAAAATTATGATGACAAACTAAAAAAATAATAAAATTACTGTACTGAACTTAGTAAATCAAGTGTGTGTTTTATCTCTGTTATCTGCATCAGAAAACCACATTTATGAAATGACAACCGAGGTCTAAATCATGGAACGAAACAATGACTTATCGAGCGAATTGTTTAAACACATTTATATTTTAAGTTAGAATACATACGTAATATTTATTTAAAATAAAAAACAAATCTTTTTTCGAAATGACTCAATAACTTTTGTGATATAATTAATAACTCAACTAGTCTCAATTCAAAATAATATTTTTATAACCATTATAGGTTAGAAGCATGATTTATTTAAATAAACATTTATTTTTACCTTAAAAATTCATAGATGTAAATAAAAAATTTTAAATTCAATGAAGTTAACAAAACTTCAACATTTTATATTTAATAAAATAGAATTTTCTGGGTTCGAATCCCGGTCATGATTAACATTTTTCACACGCTACAAAATTGCACTTCTATATACTACACAAGTTTCAAAACGTCTGTCTAATTTCATTTACCATAAAATAAAATAAATAATTAAAAATGAGTATGGTTAATGTTATTTGAAATAAAAAGAACTTTATTCAGACAACAGATTATAACCAATTTGAACAACTTGGTTACTTTCAACAGCTCCTCTAAAAATTAAGCTTAACAAATTTTAAGAGAAATACATTCTATTACTAATCTTGCCCTTTGATTACGTTTAAATTGAATTTAACAAATATGTAAACATTCTAACCAAAGTATATTAAGTTCTTTTTTAAGTAATAACTCATATTTCCATAATAAAAAAAAAAAAACAATTAATTTTAGTACGTTTCATTGATTAATAAAGCTTTACTCCTGTTATTTTAAAACTGGCTTTAAATTTTCCGTATTTACTAATTTATATTATTAAAAATCCATTTAGCTTTATTTCTGACCATGTTCCAGTGCCATTTTTCAGAATATCTATAGAAATAAAAACTTCTTTATGTTTGGCTTTGCAGTGTGAAAAAGTGCATAATTTTACAATTTATTTTATTTACGTAAAACAACATTTAATGGGTTTTAATAGGCTTTTATTGAATAGGGCGATCTTAAAAGATAGTTCTATCTCATTGTAAAAATCCAGACCAAGCTGGAAATGGAGCCCAGATATAAATTGCTGTAATTACTAAATGTAATTAAGATATTACTATTTTTGTATTTAAGATACTGGAAATGTCCTCCTTCGTATAAAACTTACCACAAAAGTATCTCAATCACTTTTGATGGAATAGTCATAATTTTTTTTTTCAGAATCATGATTTAAGAAAAGTAATGTTTTAATTGATTAATCAATTTTTGGTCAGATAAAGACGATCTCTGAATGTGAACTAGGTGGGAGGTATCAGAATAAAAAAAAAAAAAAAACTTAAAAATGTTTTAATCCAAAATGTAATAACTCAGAAAGTTTTCATTCCATACTGATTAATACACTTAATAAAATTTATTAAAGGGCATTTTCAAAAACTTATTTTTAAAAATTCATAGAACATATACCGTATGTTAAGATTTAAAGTTTTTAGTTATTATTTTTATAAGGTTTTTCTTTTACAAACATTAGTCCATGGAATTCATAGATCCATTACGGTTTGGTTGAACAAGAATCGATTAAACATTAATAAATAAAAACTAAAAGAGGATTTTTAAGCACTGCTATTAGAGAGGATAAAAGTACAACCTTGCACACATTCCCGTATAGCCAACCAGAATATTTTTAGCACACTTAATTGGACATTAGATGAGATAATTTATTTTCTTGTTTTTTAACTGATCATTTAGGTTATTTAAAGATTTCACTTTTTCATGGTTTATTTTTATTTCTTGTGTTATAATGAATAACTTTAAAAGATGAAAAATGACCTTATCAAGTACAATTATTTTGAAGAAATTAGGTCATATGTAATTAGTAGCAACTAATTTTTTTGTGCCCTTATCTTTATATAATATTTAATGAAGTTCAAGAGACTTATTTTCTATTTAAAGCAACAACAACTTAAGGTTTGTTTTTAATAATACAGATTCTTGACATTTCACTCATAAATACAAAACATTTATAATCAGAATTCCTTTAACACTTTAGAATTATCAAAATTATATTTTCATCATAGAAATTAACTAATTGCATAAAAAACAATCCAAATTCTGTATATTAGAATTCATAAATGACGCCAAACAGTATTCACCAGATAGATACGTTATAATTCGTTTAACATTCATTGTTATTTTAACTGGAGCAGAACGTTTCTAGATCTGAATACTTAGTAATACAAAAGCTTAGATTGTTTAAAACCGAGTGAAACACAGATTATATCAACAAGCTTTTATAGAGGAAAATTATTAGTTTTCCTTTACGGTTATCTCAACAAATGGATTTATTAAAAGTACATGTAATTACTATTTTCCGGGAAATACTGCCTACCTACGTGGGTATATGAAAACAATACTTTTTTAGTTAAAAAACTATTCACAAAGAATTAATCTTACATATAAAGCCGAATGTTTGTTGTTCTTAAAGCACGCGAGAACAAACCAACAGATTACTTTTAAATTTGGAGGATACATATGCAGGATTCGTGCTATCCCAAGAAAGGTTTATAGTCATAGACCCAGACCCTAGACCTCTTAGAGGTGAAGTTGTCAATTAAAGAAATTCATGAAGAATTCATGAAGAAAAAAGTCAATAATTAATAAATAATTAAAAATGAATTTCTGTCACCCTGGCAACGGAAATAAGTTGTGAATCTTTCGTCTTCAAAGGTCTGTGTACCTTAGCGTTAACATGTGTTACCATAGTTATCTATTATTATGTATTTTGTAATTTAATTTCTTTTTCAGGTTTCTATAAAGCCTGAATACTTAAAATGTTATTTATCAGTATTATTCATACAACCGTAAAGGTAATGAACATTGTTGGTGTCCTCCGCCAGATGGTAGTAGCGATCGAAGCGACCTCTGTGGCTCTGCGGAACCCTTGGGTCGGCCACGGGGCTCACCAGCGCGGGCCTTGCTCACGAGGATGATTATTAGAAGTATTACTATTAGAAGAAATGGTAAAATTAATTAAAGAAAGTTTCCAATAAATGAATTTCTAAATGCATATTTTTTCTCGTTTTTTAATACACAAATCACTTAATTTTTGTTTAGATGGAGATATTTCTTTTAAAGAAAAATGTTCTGAATTTTAACGTGAAAGAATTTCGAATTTTGCTGTACGATATATTTTTTTTTTCAGGTACGTTATACCTAATCATCTTTATTTTTATTATTTTTTTCGAACAATTTGAATCGATCATCACGTTAAAATGTATCTAATTGATGCTGCACGATATAATTTAATAGAAAATTTAGATAATAGTACAACAGTCGAAATAATTGCTAAAAAGAAGAAAATTATTCTAGGTATATTAAAAAGTAGAATGAAAATCCCTGAAATACCCTAAAAATAATTCTAAAAGTATTCAATTGATATTTTCCTACTTTCTGTTATAAATTCCCCCTTGTTTAGTTTGCATCCCTTTCCATGCAACCGATTTACGTTTGTATAGCAGATATAAGGGTGGAATAAACAGAAGCACGTAAGCGGTTAAAGTTGCCCTACAACTCCCTTTGTTTAAATATTTTTTCGTATTTGAAATAGATCTATATTTACATATACATAGCTGTGCGTAACTCTACAGTAATGTAGCTTTACTTTTGGTGGAATGATTTTTTAGCTTATGTTATAGGTAATATTAAAACAACACAGAAATATATAACCTATAGCTAATTTCAAAATTGCAGTAAAAAAGAAAACACAAAAACCGTAAAAATAACATCACGAGACCTGATACCTTCGATATTAAAATATTAAAAACAGGGTGCAAATAGTAAATATTATTCGGAATAATATTTGTCATTAGAACATGAAACATCATTACAAGCGAAAAGATTTGTTTGTTAGATCTTAACAAAGGTTATCTTTCACTGATGGATTAATGGGTTACGACATTTTAACAAGAGAATGTCAACTGCAGTTAGGCACGGTGTCAGTCGGAATGAATCTCGAGTACCACCGGCTGTGAAAGAGAGCTCTTTCTTATCACTCACTCTTTTAGACGAATAGAACTTTAGATAAAAATTTTGTAAACATTCTGATAAGTGCATTCACAAAATTAGATCAGTATATAGTTCAGAAAAATACATATCTACAACAGTATAAAAATTAACATTACAAGCTCATAATAACAATTTTATGTAAGGAAATGTAGTTAGCAAATCGATTATAGTTCTTAAATAAATGCATTAAATTATAATATATAAACAGCGCATTAGACTGAGGTAATTTATATATCCCTAATGTTAAGTAGTTAGTTGACTAAAGTAATTGTGTTGTGGTTTAGGAAACGAATACAGTTTCCGGAAACTGCGTCCCCTACTTTACCGTCACAGCATCCGCAACGCGCTGTACAAATTACAACCGGGTCCTTTACTATAATAAGGTAACGTTTTAATGAAATGAGATTTTAATTAAAAAATGTAAATTTACTAAATCCTCATCTCTTTTTTTTTATACAAAAAGAGAAGAAAAATGAATAATGTATCCTAGTCATTTCAGTACAAGTTATACTAAAGCAGGATTCATAACAAATTATTATAACATTAACCAAGTATTTCCATACAAATTGTAAAATTAAAAATGCTGTTGTTTCATGAGCACTTTCTCTTTATTCTGCATTTTTATTTTAAAAATATTTTAACTATACGTTTTAACATAATTTAAGAAAAATTAAACTTGACTTATAGCTGCTGTTATTAATTAAATTATCCTAACATCTCCGATCTAAGTCGTGCATTTTTACCCACGTTAAGTATGATTTGTGAGGTCCCGGGTTCGAATCCCGGTCAGGCATGGCATTTTTCACACACGCTACACTTAATTCATCTCATCCCTCTGAAGATATACTTAATTGTGGTTCCGGAGGTTAAAAAAAAGTATGATTTGTAACAATTACAGAAATTAAAAACAAGGATTTTTTTTTAATAAAAATTATCTTTTTTTTATTGAATTAATCCAAAAAAAATAAAGTGGTACGAATCGATAAAATACTGTAAAACAATACTGTGCGATAAAATACTTTAATAAGATTTTATAGTCTAACGATAAACGTAAACTAATAAAAAGTAACAGAGTTTATCCGTAACCATTTGTAAAACGGAAGCTATAATATAATAAAATAATTTATTTATTAATAATATAGCTCAGAGAATGGAAGAAAAAATTACGCCAGTCTTTCAATGTCTAACGGAACTATATAGTTTCGCTAAGATAGATAACACTGTATTAAGATAAACAAATATTTTTATTATCTGCTATAACAGGTGCTTAAATAAAAAATCACAAAAAACAAAAAAATCTTGGAAAAATATGTCTGAAAATTATTTTTCTTATTACAAAAAAACTTCCCATACAGATTAAAATAATAACTAAAAAATAAAAAATCAAAAAATAAACTTAGGCTATAATTGTCAAAGTAATAAATAAATGTTTATTTTATTAAAATGTACAGTTTCCAGAATTCAATGAAATTTTATCTTAAAGAAATAAATAATCGTAATATTTGGAGTCTCTGCTGGAGAATCTTTTATTCAATACAGAATTTTACAAGTAAGCTAAAATTGGTTATTAATTTTCACAAATTTTAACAGAAAAATGTTTTTAGAAAAACCGGTATTTTATGAAGATAACATGCTGTAAAGGTATACTTTCTTCGGCTAAATCATAAAATTTAATTAATTATAATCTAATTTTGTAAAAGTTTAAAATTACTGGATTTCGAGAAGTAAAATTAATTAACAGGTATTTTTTCGGATTATTTTCGTTGAAATTGTTAAGTGTAAAACAATATGAAACGTAACCGGAAAATAATTTCTTTGTCAGTAACATATTTTAGTTATCTATCTAATTAATCTAACAATAAAATGTCAAAAGCAATGGTTACATGAAATTTTTCTTTAAGTATATAAATAAAGCAGATATGGTAAAAATAAATAAACACAAAAAAGAAAATATAGAAAAAAATCTGTCGTGAACACGACATGACCTCCTTGTACGCCTATTAAATTGCATATTAAAAACAAAAAGAAGTACATAAAAGTTAATTTCATTAATAACTTCTGAATTTTTTTTATTGTTATTGAATTATTATTTATCACAATTTTTTTTACGTTCAGAGATTAATAATTACTAATAAACCAATATATTTAAATAAAAAGAAAAGAAAAGTTAAAAAAAAAGGGATGAAGTCTGTTTCGAACCGATGTGTCTTCTCCTTATAAGATCCAAATATTTCATTAATTAAAATTTTATTTGTCTATAACTTTGGAACTAATGATAATAAATATCGCTTATGATATATCTTGAAAAGCTCTCAATGAAGACTTATTACTGAAGTTAAGAAAAAATCCAAAAAACAAATTTTTCTGAATTTTAGATTCGAATAAGCAAAAATTACATGTAATTAAAAGTACACATACACGCATTCAAATCTTAGTTGTGATTGATCGGCATGGAAAAATGGAGTTATTTACAGTGTAATTTATATAGAGAATTATATAAAATTTTTTTTTATAATCTATCGTGATTATCAGTTTACCAATACAATTACTTAGATCGAGGAGTCCAACACATGTTAAACTTCAATAAGATAGTAGGGATGGAAGTACGAGAAGTACACATCATAATTAAATACTGTAGGCAACATGAAATGTGAAAAATTAAATATATTTTTTTATATGCATTGAAGGGATGAACAAATAGGTAATAAACTCCTATTGGAGTTTAACGCTATAGTTTTTTAGTTTAAAAAAATGTTATCGGCCAAGTAATACATTTAAAATACGTACAATAATTAAAATAGAGAAGGTGACCAGATTTTAGGAACAGAACTATCAAACCTAAAGTGCAACATCAAAAATCAATTTCTGGTAAGTAATTATCATTCCTTTAAATATTATTATTACATTTTGGAATTCCTCATGTAATAATCCATAGTGACGTAGTGAATGCGGCCTCTTTTGATTATTATTTTCATTAATCAAGGTTTAACCTAGTTTCTATTTGTTTGGGATAAGAGAATTAACTTTAGCAGTCATTTTAATTTATTTTTTCCATGTGTTGGCAGCTCTTCCACTACGAAGTATTTTGAAAACTAAGCTGCAAATCAACTTCCGTTTTACCATACCTCCTATCCATTGCAATTTTAGATGCTGTATAAAAGTTTGTGGTGATATTTCAGTTACCACGTTAATGGACGTCTTTTATCCAGTCTATTTAGTCCTGCCTCAATATCTCTTTCGATACTGCGATTTGATGATCTTAATTTCTTTTTTGTCAATTAGATTAATATTCATGTTTAACAAACGTAAGTATATAATAACACACACACGCGCGCGCACAGCGAGAGAGAGAGAGAGAGAGTGAGCGGGGGGTGAAGAAAGATTCAAACATATTTAAAAGAAGCATATCAGTAATAAATATATTCTCAAAAAGCTTTACAGATAACTTCTGAATGTTCTAAAGCGTTGTTAGATTTACCTTAAATCTAATTTTTTAACTAGTAAAATAAAAAGAAATAAAGAAGGAACTTAATTTTTAATTTAAAAAAACAATCCATTGTTTAATATAACGGTCATATAATGTGTTTACAACAAGATACCATAACAAGAGATGCAATAAACATAGGAATAGATATTTTTATTATTGTTTGGACGATAAGAATTTTGTTCGTTTGTTTAGTTGTAGCAAGTATTGTATAACAATAGTTGTTAGTGAAAGATATCCAGGTAGACGTCCAGGATTCGTAAACAATGTCACTGTTTATTAAATCGTTTTTGTATTAACTGGTTGGTACAGCTAGTATAGGTTGGTAACAATAAAAAAAAATCCCACATTGCTGGTTCTTTCTATAGATTTCATGTAATGGTTACATTAAATAAATACTTCATTTATATTCCAGACAGAAGAAGGAGTTTCAGCATTAGTTGCAGGATTCATTAAGCAACTCTACTCTTTTATATATATATAAATTAAATATACATTTTTTTTCTCGTTGACAATGAACTGGTGTGGGTTCCCACGCTTCTCGTTCAATCTTTTATTTATTTATTTCTTTTTCTCAATTCTGGTTAATAATACAAATTGATTTACGATTCTTTTACTTTTAATACCTGATTAATTATAATTAAATGTTGAAAATACGTAACTATATAACAACTAATCTTCTTACATAATTAACAATTTTCTTTTCAATAGTAAATAATGTTATAATGTTAATGTTATAATTCTAACAATTTTAATAAAAATAACAGGTCTGTTAATAAAAGATAATTATAATTATATTGTACAGAATTAATTAATAAAAAGATTTTTAATTATCTATTTTAAAAATAGCTGAAGAATAAACAATTAAAATTATTCAAGTATCTGTACATATTTAACATTAGATATTATTTCTAAGAATTTCACAATTATATTAAAAGATTTTTCTATTTTAAAGGTGTAGTTTTTTTAATTTAATAAAATATACGTTATTCCTGTAAGTATATTTTCCCTTTATCACAGCCATCCAACAAATATTATTAATGAACTTAGTAATTTATCTTTACTTATAACCGGAAATTATTATTTTACGCTGACACTAAGCTAAACAAACATTCATTTTGCTGCAATAGCTCCAAAATCCTACTGCTTTGGGAATGTACAGCCATATTCATGTTTTAGTTATGAAAACATTTATTTTCGTCTATTTCAAAGGTTCAATTTTGTCATCCAACAAAATTTTATCTCATAAAATGTAAGGATTCAGATTTCGAAATCATGTAAAACTCTTTCCTTCACATCAAAAGGGAATTTATTGAAACCGTATTTAGTCATAACATAAAGCACAAACATTGCTTATTGCTTAAATACAATAGTATATTCTCCTCGAAAGAAAAACTTTTAACATACCTTGAAGATGTATGTTAAAAGTTTAAAGTTCTAATTTTCTAGACCTAATAAATATTGTAAGAATTATGGAATATTATTCGTAAAAGGTTTTCTATTTATCATTTCTTTCATAAAAGTAGCGTATAATTTCATCATACCACAACTTCACAGTTTCATATAATGAAATAGCAATATAGACGAGAACGAGGTCCGTATAGTATTCTACTACAAATGAAATTAACGTACATTTTTCTAACAGATAACAGATATTTCCAGCAGTTTTAATATAAAGTTTTTTCTTCGTGACTTTACTTACATCCGTTGTTAATTGAAATTATAAAACTTATAAATACATAAAAATGTTAAAACACACTGTTAAGTCAAGAAAAAGTTTCCTAAATATAATAAAATTAAAATTCTTGAATAAAAAAAAAACAATCGTTTCGTTGAAACCGATCGCTGTAATATATTTTTAACTTACTTATAGAATAGGAAAAACACAGTGGTTAAATGTACGCGCCCACAAAACTTTTTATCTTTTAACAAAGTTATGAAACATTGAAATTAAATTTCTAGAAAAGCGAATTTTATTTTATAGGAAATTTTCCACGATCCTATAGGATTCTTTAAATAAATTTATACCCATAATAATAACGCAGAAAATAACAAAGTAATATTGTTTATAACTTAATTTTTCCATTAAGAATTTTATAACACTTACTTGTTTTCAAACACAACTATTTTTTCTTTTTATGATGCGTTCTATAGTGACACTGATATTTGATTAAAAACTAACTTTTTGAAAACTTTTTAAAGATATTTACAATTAAATAAAGCTAATTTGAATTATTTTCTAAATATCAGTTCAGTCCGTCGACAAGGAAACAATTTGTCGAAGAGCCAATTCAATACAATACTTGGTGCAACAAGGAAATTGAAGATTAAAAGAATAAAATACCTAAGGCAAAACTGGATTACGATTGTGTCAAGGGGTATTAATTAAATACACACTTTAATAAATTTTAGTTTTCTATAAAATCTGAACAATATATTTATTAACTGAGAATATTGAGCACTACCGAATGACTTGATGCAGATTAAATGCGGAATAAAAAATAATAATCAAGAGTTGAAATTTTATTTTATTTATTACCAATTCAGACGTGCAAAATACTTAATTAGTAGGAAGATGAAATCGGATAACAAGCAGAAAAAATTCCACGTTCTAACGAGATATAAGTTATTTTTACACAATTTTATGTAAAGCTAAGAATAAAACGAAAATTCATCAACAAAATTTAATTTAATTACTTGGAATGGGATATATAAAACACATTTTATGCATGAATATGGAAAAACAATTTAAAAAATTTCTGAGCATATTTTAGTTGCTGTTAAGATATGTTATCGAACTTCAGCAACCCTCATAATATTACTTCAGCTCTTATATTTGTGAATAAATTCTAACTGGTTAATTTTTACAGGTAATGTTTTACAGGAAATTAATTATTATAATGATTAAAAACGATAATATATGTCAAATCAGCAAATGAAACCCTATTAAATATAAAATAATTTTAACAGTATTAAATAATTTAAATGTTAAATCTAATACACGATTTATCTTTATATTCATAAGTAATAAATTATGCAAATAAATAAATGTATATATATATATATATATGTAAAGATGAAAATTCATGATCAACACCTCTTCAGTGGATTCTCAGAATTCAGAAATATAATCATATAAACCTGATAATTAAATTTAAACAATTCTTTAGTGAAAAAAAAAACAAATAATTAAAATAATTTTCACGTGTATCAGTTAAAAAACTCACTTTTATTAAAAAAAAAAAATAATAATAATAATACATTCCCTTTTTATAAGACATGGAATTAATATCATCATTAAGGCATTAAAAATAGGTTTTTATTAATTTTTAGATAACGAGACTACTATAAGTGTTACTGTAATTATATATATATATATATATATTCGTCAACATGGTGTTGAATAAATAACATAATAAAAGTAGAACGTTCACAATTTAAAATGAAATGAATCATTTTGATAAATTTAAATTTTATATTTTCATATAATCATTATTCCTTCAGCATTATGTATACACATTACTGTAATTAACTTATTTTCATTATTAATATTATTATAATCATCATAAAAACCAATTTATTTTAGCTTAATTGACGAAAGTAACATTAAGATAATAGTGATATTTAAAAAAAAAAATTCTACAATATAATCAATATATACAATTAAAACGTCTTTATTTTAGACATTAAACCTATTCTCTGTTTTATTATTAACATTACGGAGACACACTTCTAAACATTACAGCTTTCTCATATTCAGACCGATAAGATAAATTTTGTCATAATTAATAAAATTTTAATGTTGTAATAAAATAAATTACTATAATAATTACTGTATTAAATTCAGGACTTTAATTTTATTCTTATCTTTATTAAATATTATATCGCTTTAAAACTTCAGAAATATCAAGAATCCTATGCTTTAATTAAAAGGATATATGTATTATAGTTGGATATTAAGCGTACCGAAACATTATAGGTTTATACGATTATAAAGAATATTCACAATAGAATGAAAGATAATCATCTAATACATCAAAGGTAGATTACATCCGTAATAAAATTTTAAGCTCCCTGTTTCAATTTACTATTTTTATATATATATAT
>JAAAKQ030063250.1:0-34592 GCA_010016005.3 Zanna intricata
CCATAAACTGCACACAATTCACGGTGAATTTCAGCTGCTGATTGATTTTTTGCCCAAAGAAATCTTATTACACTATGAACTTCACATTTGGCAGGAATTTCTATTGCCGCACTCATGTTTTTAGGTTATAACTTGAGAACGCGCGATCGAACGATACTCCACCTTGCACAGTTAGAAGCGTACTGAGCTGCTGCACACACTGATGTCAGAATGGCGGCACTACCCCAACTACTTCTGCTACGCGTAAACGGCAATTACTTTGTGGACGACCCTTGTATTTGCGAGCATTTGATTCTGTTTAGTTATATGTAGCGTACATAGTATAATAATATGTTTTTAAAATAATTATCTCATATGCTTTTAGTTAAATTATAACAATCATTTAAATTAATAAAAGTGGAGAAGATAGCTAAAAAAATGTATTATTATCAGAAGTAATTTTTATGAAGCTTTGAAAAATATTTTTAGGAATACTTTAAAATTAATTTTATCATACATTATTTCTTTATGTTTACAAGTAACACAGAGTAATGTATAATTATTGGTATCAAATGTGGCAGATATTTCTGTTCATAGCAATTGTATGTTTTGTTTGATAAGACATTTTTTTTTCATTTTGTTTCTGTTCGTTATGGCTTGCTATGGGCTGTGCTAAGTGTTGGTCTATTTCAAGTCTGTTTCTTTTCTTACCTGATAAAATATGGGGCATTTATGTAATATTGAAAAAACAATTTTTCTGTATTGCGTTCAACCTGTTACAGATGAAAATATAAACTGTTAACTATGCAGTTTATACATGCTATATTATCACCCCTTTATGAAGAGTATAATTTAAAAAAAATTTTTAAATTGCATAAAAGTTTTCAGCATGGACCATGGCACTTTTTTTTTGTGTAGCCAACCCTATGCTAAAATCTTTTTTTATTGGATGTGCTTTTTTTTATTTGGCACTTTGGGACAATAGTCCCACAATAAAAAATGATAGTTTCTTTTGTTAGAGGTTTATTAAAAAGAAAATTTGTCTAATGAGTGAGTTAAAACATTTAAATATTTAAGAGTTTGTTACAACTTTGCACTAACTTATAGAATAATTTAATTTTTAATCATAAAGAGAAGCAATGGAGTGTTCACTGCATATGAGCATAGTGTAATATGTCTGTATACAGTACATATAACAATACTGTAGTAACAGGTACATAATGCATAAAATCTTACATAATATGCATAAAAATCTTTTTTATACATTTAGATGTACAAAATTTCCTGAAGTTTTTACTGTCAGTAAACAGGATTACATAAGTGTAAAACTTAGGTTTTTAAGGTAAATTTTGATGTTTTTGATTATTGATATAAACAATAAAATAAAACACTTATTATTAAGTGAACAAAACTTACAGATTCTGTAATAAAGATGTATTTTGATATATTTGTATATAAATAAATTATTAAATTATTTATATATATATATATTGGTAAATGGTTGTCTTGCAGTGAACATAGATGTCTTGATGTACATAGATGGATTGCATGCTGAAAGTTCAAGTGAGTTGTTTCTCAATCTGTCAATGTGGAGTATCCTCCCTGTTCCCTTACATCGACTCAGCTGTACAGCATTTATTGTAAAGTACTGAAAATTGCACTAAGCACAAACAATTTTCCAAACAACATATTTATTGATGAGTGATTGCTGCACTTCTCACCATTGAAATTTATCCATATTGATTAGACAGCATTTGCTGATAAGTTCTTATCATGGTTCTTGCTTGTGCAGCATACAATTGTACAAACAGACAGAAGAAGGGGAGTGGAATATCATTCCATCTGTAAGTATATAATATATTTGTGGTTATTAATGATTGTATCATTTTGCTCTATTGTAAATAGAAATACTTATGTGTAGATAGAGCCCCAGGCAAAATGGGAACTTTTCCCAGCCAGTTTTCATAAAAAAAAAAAAAAAAAAAAAAAAAAAAAAATTAAAACTGTAGAAAAGAAATCATTGACATTTAATAAAGATCAAAAAGTAAATATCATAAAATTTATGAATAATTAAATAAATTGTGTATAACCTAAAAAACCAAAGTTAATCACAAAATACTGTTGTAACTTGGTTTCGTTTTTTATTTATGCAGAATTATAAGCTTTGCTACTCTTTCAGTAATATTCAATTAATAAACAAAAATTTGTTTATAACCAGTCATAGATTAACTGAATACCCCATTAAATTTACTTTTCGTAAAATATGTGTTTTAATTGAATAAAAAAAGAAAAAAGTAGTTTTTCTTATTTAGTGCAGTGCTCAAACTTTTTTGCCTGCACTGCTTGAATGCGTGTTAGAAGTTGTTTACCCACCCAATATGTATGAATAAGCCATGACTCTTAACAACAGTAAACACTGACGATCTTGGTAAACAAACTCTTTGTATAATTAACAGTAGTCTTTCTAAAACTTGCAAATTTCAATGTTAATTCACCTTGTTAATCAGTGTTACTTAGAATTTATTTCATTTCAGTTTTCCTCATCACAACCCAGAGCTTCTAAAGAAGTGGATTATTGCCACCAAGAGAAAGAACTTTGTTCCTTCAAAATTCAGCAGACTCTGCAGTAAACATTTTAACCAGGCTTCTTATCAACTAAGACCTAATGCATCCTATCCACTTTTGAAAAGCGATGCAGTTCCATCCATATTTGACTTTCCATCTCACATAGCAGGTCCAGTCTCAAAAAAAAGCAGAATTACTCGTAAATTTCTGGTAAGTATCCTTAATAAATTTCTTATATATTAAAGTGATATTACAAATATTTAGTAATAATGTTTTTATAAATATTGGATTAATTACAAATAAAATTTAGATTTTCCAGCAATTACTGTTAACATTGCAAATTACAGAAATGATTGTGATATTTCAAAATCTTGGAAAATTCTGAAAATAGTTAATAAAAGTCAGGGAAAATCACTTTCAACTTTTTAGGAGAATTATATATATGAGAGATATATTTAAAGTAAAAACCGCTGGGAAATTTCTCTCCTTACAGTTTGTGAACCTGTGTCTTCATGTCAGTCTTAGTAACGTACACACTCATTCATTACATTACATTTTTATCTCTAAGTTATCGCATTGTAGTATCTTTGATTACATGCAAGTTATTACGTTATAAAATGAATGGGTAAATCGATGTTGCTGCTGACTGAAATATATAGTCATACGTTTTTTAAACCATCAAAACATTAAATCATAAAAACGTCAGGCGAAAATTCATATGCAGTTGGTTGCTGTGTACAGTGATAATGTAATGAATGAAAGAAATGTCCAAAAATGGTGTGAAAAGTTTAAAAATAACAGAATTAATGTTCATGATGAAGAATGTTCGGGGAGCCCTCGATAATCACCGAGCACTTGTTGAAACGCGTCGATGATAAAATCAGAAAAGATCGTTGTTATTTCCAACTTGACCCTTCTTTTTCCTGATGTTTCAAGAGCTGTTATTGGTTGAATTATTCACAATAATAATTAATAATTCACGATAAATAATTCAATAATCATTGAATTAATTATTCAATCAAGTGAATGGCGTCACCCTCAATCACCAACCAGACCAACAAAAATCAAGCTATCTACAGCCATTTGAATGCAAACTGATGCCGCATTCTTTCGGGATCAGTTTGGCATACTGCTGATTGATTTCATGCCATGTGGAATGACTATAAATGCAGACACTTACTCTGAAAATCAACATAAGTTACAGCGCATCATTCAAAATCTGCAATGTGGGTGGCTGACTGACAACGTCATCCTGCAGCACAATAATGCACGCCCACATGTTTCCGGTTCAACACGTGATTTACTGAAAACATTTGGATGGAAAAACATATGATGGTACAATCGTATACACCACCATACAGTCCAGACTTGGCTCCTTCTGATTACCATTTGTTTCTGAAATTGAAAGAATGTTTGAGTGATAAGCAATTTGTTGGTGATGATGAACTTAAAAATGCTATTAATCAATGGCTATTAATGATGGCAGAAGAATATGATGAGGGTATATTGAAGCTGGTGTTTTGCTAGGATAAAAGTCTTAATTCATGTGGCAACTATATAGAGAAGTAATATAAGTTATGTAGTTAATGGAAATAAAAAATATTTACATTTTTTATAATGAAACTATTTTTACTTTAGAGTTAACCTCTTGTAAGTAGATTGTTTTGTTGATGAAGTAACTCATTGATATCTTGTGTAGTCATTTTTATTAATGAGGTAATTTTTGTGTTTAAAAAATTTTAGGTATTTGCAATTGCATCATTAAATCTTAAATCCTAATATTTTTTTTGAGAATCCTTTTCATCTCGCAATTTCACATTGGATTTTTACAAATTAATTTTGTTACCTATTAAAAAATATTTTTCCTGATGATATCTCAGCCAATCCAGCCTTTTTTCTGTGATAATAATTTTTTATCTAATTATACAGTCTATTCTTCTAATCATTTAAAATGTCAATATCAAAGTTAGTGTATACATTTAATTCATTTTTTATCTAACCAGAAAACCATATCTTTATATTTTATTTCTGTCTTGTATAGTCATATAGGAAAATATTTTCCATATAGTAGAGAACATTATCGGAAAGTATAAATAATATGATGTTTATGGAAAATAACCAATATTTATTCTGTACCTAAATAAATGTTAATACCTTTAATTAGTTGGTTGACGTACAGATTGTTTAAACTTATCTACTCTGGATTATAGCAGATCCATGAAAATTTAACTAATGAGTATTTTAACACTCTAATAAACTCATTTATTAAAGTCTGTTTTATGTAAACTTTCCTAAGAGAGTAATGCAAGGAGGTAAAATTGTGGGGCCCAAGCAGAATCCTTGCTCCAATACAATCAAGTTTTGTTCTTGTTATGTATGCATGCATTTTTATTGTTTGCAAAGTATAAATTTGGGTTATTAGATCTTTAATAAGGCCTTTTCATTAACAAAGTATTTTTTTTAAATTTGTATTTTCACATAGTTGTTTAATTTGTTTCAGTTACCTACCGAGGATGAGGTATTAGAGAATGCAACAAACCAAAAAAATTCACCTCCACAAGTCTTGACATCAGTTATGGTTCAAGAGGTTAATGATGCAGATTCAGAAATGGAACCAGCCCAAAGAATAAAAAACGAATATGTAATTATGTTTTTGTTAATTTTTAGACATGTCGGATGCACCTATGAGTACTGTTAAGTTTTAATGAACGGTCTTATTAAAATAATCAGTTAATATTTTCATTTCTTAGATTAAAGCTTCACCTATGCTGAAGCATTTGTGTCATTAAATGAAAATTCTTTGATGATACTTAAAACGAAGAGAGAATAAAATTATTCCAATAAAAGATGTAGTTAAGCTACAAAATAAGTTGAAGTCCTGAAACTCTAATTAAAGTCCAGCTTTTCAAAGATTTCCTTTTCTAAATAGTAATAAGTTTTAAATAGTAATAATAGTTAATTTTAAATAGCGTTGGAAAATAAAGGTAGAAGAAAAAAAAAATTCAGCGATAAGATGAAAGAATTTGTATTCACTCTACATTTTTATTCTTCAGTTTTAATATTTGCTTAACAAATCTTTCTACTTCAAGAAAATGGATTTTGCATTTTAACTCTTCTGAAAGTTTATGTTAATGAGAAGAAATATTTGCTGAATGTTAGCCTTGTGTTTGATTAAATGAGAAGTGAAAGAGCAAATAATTTACGATCAAAAATCAGGAAAAATGTAGCTTATGTTGAACTTGGAGGGCTTTACTAGATAATCATGAGGAATTGGCTGCAGAAGCACTAATTTCTAAACCGTATCGCTGAAGGAAAATTTCAGACTTGTCTTGGGTTACTTTTCTTGTAAATAAAGTAACAGCCAATCTGATACGATATGGAATTACATTCCATAAATGGAGGACTAGGTATATAATGTTCCCAGTATAGAAAATTGCAAACAGTAGGATGCTAATGTTCTATATCAGTTGCTGTCTGTCTCAATAAAAGAAAATGGTGAAAACTCTGAATAGTTTGCATTTGCAGTTCTGGCTACCAATCCATGTATGTAGATCAATGGCAATTAGTGACTTCATTGGTGTACTAGTGTAATTGAAGTTATATTCATCTTTGCAGAGTATGTACAAAAATGTTTATAGTGTATTAGAAAATCATTGTGGAATGTGCAGAAATAATTCTTTTATAAATAAATTCAGTATATAAATGGCAACAACATCAATAGATAAAACATAAAAGTGATATAACATATTTTTTGAGCCAGTGTGGTAGATGATGTTTTAGGTAAAGAGGTTGACTTACACCTGAAACATGGATAAAAGAACCTCATAAAAGTAGGAGATATGTCTAAAACAAAGCATTGGGTAAGATTGAAGAATAAGAAAATAATAATTAAAGAGGACAATATAAATTACTTATTCACTTGAATATCAATATTTCGCTAATTCTTTATTATAAACTTTTAGAGGATGATATATTTTTTAATCTTTTTTAAATTCACTAAAATAATGTATAAATCTCTTGTAAATTATTTTAATATTCCTTGACTTTTTTTTTGTATAAATACTTTTGTAAAGAATTGCTGTTGCAGTAATTCCAATGTTGTCATTTTTAAACGGTTGCTGCTATATTCAAGATTTATAATCTAAATTATTCATCCTACCAAACTTTCTGAATATTTTTTTATAAAGCTTCCTCTAGTTTATAAAGCAGATTTACGACATAATTAATGATTTCTGCTGCAATATTTGGGGAATTTCCTCGCTTCCTATTAAAAATCTATTTTTTATAATAATGAGAGTATCAACCGTAGTTTTCATTTTGATATAAAACTTTCGCAGAAAGTTTCAGAAAAAGAACAAGTGGTAATGTATAACCCAGTAGGTTATTACATGATTACTGAAATTATATCTTCACTTGAAATGCATATTAAGAGATATTATCAAATACCTGTTATATATCAAGAAAAGCACTACCTACCAAAGAAAGTTGCTCACTTGGAAGAAATCAGTTTTTTGGTCTTACAACCTGAAGAAATACAGTTTCTTTTAAATTGATAAACATGTTGATTTTCAGGATAAAGAATGTTTGAAAAATTAAATTCATTCTAGAAACTATTCATAAATCTGTTGAATATTTATTATTATGGGGATTGCTTTATTTAGCAATTTTCATGTTATAATTAGTATTTGGTGAAAGTTCATTTCAGTTTTATTACAAAATCATATTTTTACTTTTACTTTTTGTTCTGTATTCTTGAATATATAATAAATGATGTAACTCTATTAAAGAGTTCAAACATTATTTCTCTTTCTGAGCAAACAAATCATACAATGACAAATAGCTTCTGACTGCGGTGTTCGACATTATTCCAACACCACACTTCTGAGTCTCGTGTTGAAATGTATCTGTACCAGAGGTAGTTCATCGAGCAGAACCTGCTAGCATTCATGTTGTCATACAGAATCTGCAGCAATTATTCTGCTAAGTTTTAAGCTGTTTAATTCTGTTGAATTCATTATGGTCTCCCCATGCACTTTATTTGGCTTTCATGTATTTAATATTTTTGTCAGAACTTTCCCATCCCTGTTCTAGAAGGTGTAAATTTTATAAACACAAGTACTTCCTAAAGCAACCATAAATATAACAATTTTTGTAAGGTACTTTTTTGTATTAATTTATTATTGGTTTATAATATTGATTAGGATTGTTTTTTGTTATTGTAGACAACAGATGCACCAATTCATGAGCAATGTGTAGATGAAGATGAAGATCCATTGAGGTTTGATGTTAAAATTGAAATCAAACAGGAGGAAAACAAAGAAACTGATTGTTTGTGTTTACCTGTCAGTCAGGTAGATGGTTGTGCCTTATCCAAGCCAGTAAGTTCTTATACATTAAGAACATTAAGCCAGTAAGTTAGGTTATACATTTTTAATAATTTTATAGTGAGGTAGTATATGTATGATGACATTTCTTAGATGTACTTTTTAATTTTTAAGATTGGCATAAAAAAAATGTTTGTAACTGGTCTTCATTTAATTTTTAATGATACTGCTGTATACAATTTGGTATTTTTTAACATAAATCATGAAGAAGAGAAAGATTATAGATTATTGTTTATTATTATGGTATATTGCAACATACTATATTGTTTATTGTAAAGATATGTCTTAAGTGTTTCCTCCAGTACTAGTGGTATTGTATCATAACAACATATTTTATACTTACTCATATAATATTTTTTTAATTTGTTTAAAAATATTTTTTAATAGTATAACTTGTTAATGAATTTTATTGACTGAATAAAGTGAAGTCCTGTTTTAACTTGATCTTTTGCTTATTTGTATAATTGTAATATAATGGACACATTTCTAATTTTTGTAAAATTTTCCAAAATAACAATTGTGTAACAATTTTTCATAAGATTTCCCGTTTTAAAATTGCAACTATGCTATTTTTCTTTGACATACAGAATAGAGTTTTAATGGATGGGCGATTTCTGTCATCAACCACAACCACCAGCATGTGGTTTCCTTTTCCACTAGGAGACTGGAAATTTTACCCACCATTTTCAGTTATGTCTTTCAGTGACTAAATGTAAATGCATTCTGTAATTTTTTTTTCATTTTTAAGTCTAATATTTGCCTGTGAGTAGTCTTTACTACTATACTGAATTTCTCGTTTTTCAATATACTATTAAATACTTAATTTTATGGTTATTTTTTTGGTTTTTTGTGTTTTTTTTATGTTGGTTTTCTATAAACTGACATAAAATTGTTGTTTTATCGTTTTCCAACTGGACAATTATTATTTTTAAAAATTTAAAAATGAAGATAGAAATATATGGCTGCCATGGAAGGAAGACCTCATCTATAGTCATTGGTGTCTAGTCTGGAAGCAGTGGTTGTGATATTGCTAATATAGTAAGATTGCATTAGAACCAACTGAATCTTCCACAACCAGTTATGAACTATGTTTCCATTGGCACTTTATTTTAATTTTCTCTTTATTAATTCATTTATTATAAAAAGATGTTTGTTAAATTAAGCACAGATTAAGCAAAATCTGTTGTTTACAAAACTACTAATAGTATTTTTTTGTCAAATTTAGTGTATTTTTAAAATTCATATTATTTAAGTATGTTGCGTTCTTTGCAAATTTCTTACATTTTGTGTAAAACAGTAATTTTATGATTAATATTTTTGTTATGCTGTTGTAATTCTACTTTTTGATAGAATTATTATTTAAAAAATTATCAAAATTTAGATAAAAAAGAGATGCTGTTACAATGCAAAAAGAATATGTTACTACTTTTTTTTTGTCTTCTGTCATTTGACTGGTTTGATGAAGCTCTCCAAGATTTCCTATTTAGTGCCAGATGTTTCATTTTGGTATATCCCCTGCATCCTACATCCTTAACAATTTGTTTCATATATTCCAAACGTTACCTATCTACACAGTTTTTTCCATTTACATTCCCTCTGTTATCATAGCAACTATTCCAGGATGCCTTAATATGTGGCTTATAGTTGTTCTTTGTTTTTTATTATATTTTTCCAAATTTGTCTTTCTTCATCAATTTACTGTAACACCTCTTCATTTGTCACTTTATCCACCCATCTGTTTTTTAACATTCTCCTATAGCACCACATTTCAAAAGCTAATTTTTTTCTTTTCAGGTACTCTGATCGTCCAAGTTTCAATTCCATATAAAGCTACACTTCAAACATACACTTTTACAGATGTTTTCCTGATGTTTAAATTAATTCTTGATATAAGCAGATTATATTTCTGACTGAAAGCTTGTTTTGCCTATCCTCTGTGGTATTTTATCGCTCCTGCTTTGTCCATCTTTAGTAATTCTACTTAATAATAAAATTCCTCTTCCTCCTTAATTCTATTAATTATTCCTGTTTTCCTTAACTTTCCTGTATGCTCCATTGATTTTGCCAATGATCATCTCTCTTTCCACTTCTTAAAGCAAAATCTTTGCTCCATCAGCTACAATATATCCTCTGATATCCAAGATTTTCTACCAGTTCTCTTTGTTCTACCTAAGTTTGCTTCTTCTGGTTTAAGAATTTCCTTTTTAACATTCTCCCATTCTTCTATATTTTCTACCTTATTGTTTTTACTCAGGCCTCTTTTTGAGGCGATGTAATCCTCAAAAATCTTCTTTATCTCTTCTTCCTGAAGCTTTTCTAAATTCCACTGATTCATCTGACACTTTTTTTTTAGGTTTTTAAACCCCAATCTACATTTCATTATCACTAAATTATGGTCGCTATCAATGTCAGCTCCAGGATAAGCTTTGAAGTCAACAAGTTGATTTCTACATTTTTTTTAACCGTGATGTAGTCTATCTGATATCTTGCAATATTACTTGGCTTTTCCATGTGTATATTTTTTAAACAGGGTGTTGGGAATTACTAAATTATACATTGTGCAAAACTCAGTAAGTCAGTCCCCTATTTTATTCCTTTTGCCCAGCCTTTATTCACTGACAATATTTTCTTCCTTGCCTTTTCCAATGCTTGCATTCTACTCTCCAAATGTTATTAAATTTTCTACCCCTTTTTTGTGTTTGCTTCCTTAATTTTTTCATATACACTCTACCTGTTCATCATCATGGGCACTTGCAGGCATATAGATGTTAACAATTGGTGTCTGCTGAGGTTTTGATTTTATCCTCATAATGATTCTGTCACTATGCATTTTGAAATACTTTATTCGCTTCCTTATCTTCTTCTTCATTATGAAACTTACTTTTACCTGTCCTTTATTTGAAGCCGAGTTAATTATTCTAAAATCACCTGAGCAAAAGTTAATTTCCTCTTCCTTCCTGAACCTTGCTAATTCCTACTACATCTACATTTAAACTAGCCATTTCCTTCTTTAAATTTTCTAACCTAACAACATTTTTTTAGACTTTTAACATTCCATGTAACCCAAATATCCGACTCATAGAATGTTATTTTTTTAATTTTCTGGTGACCCTTCCTTAGTAGTCCTCACCTGGAGATCCGAATGAGGACTAATTTACCTCTGGATATTTTACCTAGGAAGGTTCCAACAGCTTTGGTACATAAAAAAGCAGAGAGCTACAGTTTCTTGGAAAAAAACAGCTGTAGTTTTTCATTGCTTTCAGCTGTACAGTACTCAGAAGATTATGTGATGTTGATATAGCTATTTAAGTCCTCTTGAACTACACTCTTAACAACTACTGAAAGAGCAGCTGTCCTCTTTCAGGAATCATTCCTTAGTCTGGCTCTCAACAGATACCTTTCCGATTTGGTTGCACCTTCGCTCCAGCTACTCTTTATCACTGAGCACTCAGGCCCCTGCAAAATTGGCAAGGTCTCTTCATCTATAGTGGGGATGTTACCATATACAAATATCCACACACATACAGACTGCATTAAGAACCCAAGGATGGTTTGAGTCAGTTAAACTTCTTTATTTTTTTTTTTTTTTTAAATTGATACCTTAATAATGTTATGCTGTTTGTAGAGTCATGATGTTATAAAGCACTACTCCTTGTCATCATGCTTAAATAATATAAGACACAGACTGCACAATACTGCATGAAGAAAAATCTTCAATAAATATCAAACTCATTGTTAAAAAAATATAGAAAAAGAAAACATAAAAAATGCATCCATTATTTAGTTCATTGCTTTTCTGAAAACTAATTTTCATCACTTTGTATCTGACAATGAATTAATACAATAAACAATTTAGAATATTTCTGAATGCTCTCATATTATAATTTTTTTTTAATTTTAAATTTTGTAAAATTATTAATGAGAAAACTCACTTTTTTTTGCAATTTGTGTGAATAAGATATGCTTCAAGCAACATTTCCAACATTTATGACACCGCTGTTGTAATAGAAATTATCACACAATGTATGGTAGGTACATTTAAAAAATAATTCACATAAGTTGTAAGAGTATTGCCTTTTCTTAAAAATTAAGAATTTTTTTGGATAAAAAATACAGAAATTTACTATGCATTTATAATGTCTTTTAATATTGTGCGAAAAAAATTAGATTGAACTACTGAAAATTTTAACCAAAATAGGTTTAATTGAGAATTTTTTTTTTTATAAATTTGCATTTTGTATTTTTTTACTGATGAATTAATTCACCACAGAAACTGAAAAAGAAGATTTTTGTGGGAATATGAAGATGGAAATTTGTAGCATATAAAAAAGGCCATGAGTGACTGGGATATGAACCTGGGACTTATATATGCATTTACTACACTTTTATATATTTCTATGTATGAGGGTCATTCAAACGTAAATTGGAGTTTGTTTGCATAGCTTTATTGATATTAGGTAAAATAAAAAATTATATTATTTTTCTACATAGTTTCCTTCAATAGAAATATATATCCTCATCAGATAGTTAGCTTCCTGATCCCCTTATTAAAAAAAGCAAGATAACTCCTCTAACAACTAATTGTGCACATAATGCTTGATTGTGGTGTACTCAAATTTTTCCAGTCTAAAGCTTTGTTCAACAAACTACATGTGAAAATCACAAAATGACAAGTCTGAACTTTTTGGTGTTATTCAAGTGGATCCAATAAATTTAGCAGGTTTATTACAAGTCTGAGCTGGTGTATGCGGCTGTACATTGTCATGGAGAAGAATGTTGCAAATCAGTTGCTGGCATTGTTTGTTGCAATAAACAGCCCTAACATCATCCAGCATCTGGCACTAGTATGCTATACTTATTATTTTTCGTTCATGCAGGAAATCAATCACCACTACACATTTTAATTCCTAAAACAGCTGTCTGAACTTTTCCAGCTGATAAGATTTTCTTGGCCTTCATCAGTGCACCCTCACCACTTTTCCACCATTGCATACTTGTTTTTTTGCTGTCTGGATGTAGTGATGGATCTACATTTCGTCACAGGTCACAGTATGGTCAGAAATACCTCCCCTTTTTTCTCAAAGCAATTCAAAATCAGTTAACAGATTATATCTTTCCAGAAATTTTGTGTGTCTCAGTGAGAAGACATGAAATCCACCTTATCATGGAAGCCACCATATCCAAGAGCATCTGACAACATTGTATGCACACACCAAACAGTTATGTCCACCTCATGCAGTTTCAGCAAAAGTTATGTACTGGTCACCTTCCACAAAGTCACAAACAGTCTTAATATTGTCATAATTGACACTGACCCTTAGACGACTTTTGTGCTTATTCTTGACTGCGTCACAACCACTTTTCCATTGACTGAGTAGCATCTTCAAACTGTGTCTGTAGTTGAGTCAGAATTTCCGAGAATTTGACACCTTCATTGGCAAGAAGTCATTATAATTCTGCTATTGATATGGGAAAATGATCTACAGACTTATTTAGCTGGTTGCCTCCTTTGGACAAAACACAACTTTTTTTTTTCTGTGTAGCCTATGGAACCTGCATAAGCTGTTACTTCAGAGAGTGAATGAAGATAATATGTACAATTGAAAATTAAGTTAATCTTGGTCATTCACTGGTCTTCCTCAATCTGGACAGTACACATAGGTATAATGAGACATTACACATACTGGTTTGCATTTGAATGATCTTCATACTTTTACTAATTCCCCTGTATTTTTTATGCTGTTTGGCAAAAAGTTCATCATCTTTTTCAAAAAAACATTTATTAAACTAATTTACATTTCACTCTTTTTTTCAAAAGATATTTACCTTTTTCTGTTTAGCCTCTGGAGCTACCATAAGGTATTACTTGAGAGGATGAATGTGAATGAAGTGTGGTCTTATACAATCTCAGATTCAAATTTTCTATTTAGTTTTTTCTTTTCTTTTTAACAGTCACTTTTTATTCAGATTTTTTCATCCCATTTGCTCTATCAAATTATTGAATTCAAATTTTCCATATTATTTTTCTTTTTATCAATAAACATACTTATATTGAATTTTCGTGATGGTATTTTGATATTTTCCTACAAACATTTTGACCGAGATTTTTCCCTATTTGACAATCATTAATTTCAGCCTTTTATTCACATAACATTGATTATTATTTTGTTTTTTGAAATCTGTTTTATGAGCCAATGTTGGTACTTGAACAAAAAAAGTAGCAATAGTGATTGTCCCCCCTCACTCTCTCCCCCCTCTTTCTTAGTGTGTGTGTGTGTGTGTGCGCGCACACACGCGTGCGTGTGATTTAATAAAATTGACCACTGTGATGGTGTCCTGGAGAGAACATGTTTAAATTGTTCACGTATCCATTTTACCTAAAATTTCTCTGTGATGTTGCAAGTAGTGACGGTACAATTTTCTGTAACCGAATTTTCTTTGGTGGCAACAATTCCAGATTTTCCTGTCATAGCTCAGCACCATTGAAACAGAAGTCACTGCTTCAAGTACAGCCCATTTTCTACAAAGAAAATTATCTGGCTTTTTGAATATTTTATCAGCTGTAGTATATGTTTATAGCTCATTACAAAATAGATAATCTTCTTTAATTGTACTTGGAAATACAGCACGTAAACCATAAGTTGTATGTATTTTCTTGCATCTGTGCTCTCATTGAGTGAATGGTAAAAAAAATTTCTTAAGCTATTAAGTTCTCCTTAACATTTATTGCCATGCTTTCTATTAAGCGATGCACAATGTCATTCGACAGATATCTTATCAAATTGTTTGTTTAGCTGATGATTCATTCAAGTCACCCTTTTATAGCAGGTAACAACAACAGCTGTTCACTGATTATATTTAATTTTCTACATTTTGCTATTTTTAAGCTCGCCTTAAAGATGCCTCAACACCTTATTACGTACTACTTTTAAAACACAACATAGTTTTCTTTGTGCATTTTATCTCTGAAATTTTTGAACAAAATAACCCTTCAATTGTTTTCTAATATTGAATTTTTAATACTAAGGTGTTGTGTCAGTAATAAAATTTTCATGCTTTGCTTAGAAAGAATTTTAAATCAGGTTACACATTGAGATTGTGGCTCCTTATTTACATCTAAAAATATCCCTTTCAAAATATTTATGTAAAATACATACTACCACTTCAAGTTACCAGATGAAAAAGTAATACAGTAACAATATTTTCATATCAGATTATAACAAATTATGTAAAATATCAGAAGCAACTGTATCTGTTTGTCTGTGTAGAATACTATGACTGACCAGAACTACTGGAGGAAAATATGGCGAACCTTTTAGCCATTAAGAAACTTGTTCATTAATATCACAGTTCATGGATGGTACAGACAAGTTTTTATGTGCGCTGTGGTATATAAGAACCCATTGGCATTGCGTGTTCATTCTTGCTAGCCAAATAACTGATATTATTATACATAAATAATTTCTTCTTAATGTAATATTATATTATAATTATTTATTTATAATATATCAACAAAAAAAAACTTTGAGAATTCTTGATCCAGTATGTTAATAATAATGATAATAATAATTTGTTGTTCTAAAAATTTTGTGTTATAGTGTAATTTTTATATTATAATAGTTTTTTGTATTGTTACATCTGTCTGTCTTGATAAGCTCTGTGTAACATCAGTGATGCACATAACACTTGTTTGAGAACCACTGCTATGAACCATATTTTTAAAATCAAATATATTTTTCAAACAATGATTACAATCTGTTAAGAATGCCATCTTTATTACTATTGATGTATGATATTATTTGGGTTTATTTATTACTTTTGATAAAAGTGGAAATTGTCCTTTTTAGTGCTTGTTGATGATGTGTAAATATAATTATATAAAGTATAAATTGAAATTACAATTTCAGGGGCACACATTTAACCAGACTTATAAATTTTTTGCATTTTTTTTGAAAATATATAGCACTGTGGAATTCAACTTTCCATTAGTCTAAATCAGTACAAGAGATACTTCACATTCAAGTATGCTGTTTTTTTTTTTTAATATCTATGTTTGTATTTTTACTTTCTTATTTTTTTCATACAACTAAAATTTCAACCTTCTACTCATGCCTATTGTTTATGTATTGCTGTCTTAAAGTATTGGATACAAAATAAGTATTTATGAGATGTTACTGATGTTTTATTTTTGTTGCAGAATAAATAAACTTTAACCAGTTTTTTTTGTGCAGTTGTGCTAATTCTTTTGTGTTCTGTATTGCAGGAATATAATCTATCAAATTTTATACTGCCAAATAAACATCAGCCTCATTTAGGGAGCAGTAACATTCTGTTGGATTCTGCTAATGTAGACTTTACATTCGTTAAAATGGAACCAATTGATTTAAAGCATGAAGAAGTGGTAAGATGTGTGTGTGTGTGTGTGTGTGTGCGTGTGCGTGCACGTGTGTGTGTGTGTATATATATGTACGAGGATTATCTGAAAAGTTTTAAGCCTAACACTGAAAGATGTATTTTTTCTGTCAAATATAGTTTTATTTTTCAGCAGTCTCCTTTAAGTCGATAACTTTTTCCAACAATTTTCTAACCTCTTTAACTTTTCCAAATAGTAGTTGGTGTCTTTCTTCACAAAATAGGCGTTTACGTATGTGATAACCTCCTCTTCCAATGAAAATCTCTTTCCTCTAAGCAAACATTAAAGTGAGGCAACAAGAAAAAGTTGCCTGAAGCTAGATCTGGTGAATATGGTGTGTAGTCAACCAATTCAAAGTCAATTCATGAATTTTAACCATGGTTACCATCGATATGTGAGCAATTTCTGCTTTCATCTTGTCAAGTAATGATGTATAATACTGTCATATTATTTTTTTTCCATTTTGAAGATAATAAAGAAAATTCCTTTATTATCCCAAAAAAACAGTTTTCATCACCTTTCCGGCCAATGGTACTACCATCTTTGCCTTTTTCAGAGCAGGTTCACCCTTTGCAGTTTTGACTGTTGTTTCGTCTCAGGAGTGTAGTGTTGAATCCATGTTTCATCTACAGTTATGAATTGACACAAAAATCTGACTTGTTTTGCTTAAAATACTCCAGAAGGGCCTTGGAAATGTTCATTAGAGTGTATTTTTTGTCCAAAGTGAGCAGACACAGTGCTCAATTTGCGTTTATGCCTATTAAATTCTTCAGTTAATGTATGTCAATCATGTTCTTTCAATATGCCCATAGCCTCTGCTAGCTCTCTGACCTTAATTCGTCGCTCTCCAGTACTATTTGGTGAACCTTTTCGATGATATTGGTGGTGGTTGCAGTTTTTGGACATCCCGAACACTCATCATTAACTAAGCTAGTATTATGACCATGCTTAAATTCAGCTGCCCATCTTTTCATGGAGGCAAATGATGGGTAACAGTCCCTGTAAACAGCGTCCAACTTGGTATTAATTTGCACAGCTGTATTGCCTTTCAATTGCAAGTATTTAATCACAGCACAATATTCAATTTTTCCCATTTTCACAAAAAACACTCAATGATTTACTCAAATGATAATCAAACAACAGCTGAGCGTTCAAAATGGCTGAAATTTTAGTGAGTACCTTTTAATGCATGTGCGAATGCATTCCCCAACTTCTTTTGATGAGTGCTGCCATCTTAATATTGAGGCTCAAAACTTTTCAGACAACCCTCGTATATATCTTAAACAAGAGAATAAATATAATGGTTAATACTTTTTTATTTTTAGCTTTGTTTAATTTTATTTATTTTTTTGTTTGTTGTGTGGCTTAAATTTCTAATTTGGCAAACCAAGAATTTTATCAGAAATTTATTTGTGAAAAAATTAGCATAACATTTGATGTAAACTCTTAAAGTTATCCAGTTAAAATTTTATTGTAGGTATATAGCAGTTATTTTGTTTATTAAGAGTTCTGATTTATTACTATTGGGTGAATTATTCATTTCTAATTGAACTTATCAGTTAATTTTATATTAAAACCTTATTGTAACTTTATGTTGTAATTTTTTTTTTAATTTTTTAGTTTTATTCTAAAGGTATTTCCCCCTTTTGGTCAGAAATCCTTTTTTTTCCAATTTCCTTCCTTATTTGTCATTAAAGCAAAAAGTAAATAAAAGAATTAATTTCAATAACATTTTTATTAAACTTTTTCTAATTATTATTACTCTGAGTATGATAAGAGTGGTACACATAGAAGGTTTAATAAAAAAAAAATACATGGAATTTTTAAATCTCCTAGCCTGTATAAATCCAGTTGTCAATTTTTGTATTTTTAGACTTGTCCCTGAAGTATATTTACATTGGTAGTTGTATTGATGCTTAGTTTATTGTAGGCTGTTAAAAAGATTACATGTTTTGGTACAGTCAGTAATTAATTTTAACTTGTGGAAAAAATGGTACAAAAAAATTTGCATTAAATTTTGTTTTAAGAGTGGAATAATAAAGCACAGCACTGCATCAGAAAAGTTGAACACTGCTTTTGGCAATTCTTCTATGAGTAAAACAATATTTTTGTTTACAAGTGGTGCAAATGTTTCCCAGAGAGTCATGAAGACACTGAAGATGATGAATGCCCTAAATGTCCCAGTACATCGACATGGATAACAGTGTGAAAAAAGTGAAGAAAATGATGGTGGATAATTGCTGAATCACTATCAGAGAGTCGGTAAAAATTATTACCCAGAAGTTCTACGCCTTTTATGTGAAGCAGTCCAAAAAAACAGTTATTGATATGCGGCAAAACAATTCATGGTAATTGCACCGCGAAAATGCAGCCACTCACACTTTGCCGCTTGTTCATGAATTTTTGGCTAAAAACAACATTATGATGCCTCAGCCTCTGTATTCACTGGACACGACCTCCTGTAACTCCTTCCTATTACCCAATCAAAAAAGAACTGTGAAAGATGACATTTTGCCAACATTGAAGAGATAAAGACAGAATCATTGAAGGAGCTATACGCCATACTGCAAAATTTGCATTCCAGAGATTCTTTGAAAATCAGAAAATAGTGGCGGCACAAGTGTTTTATCTGAAACAGAATACTTTGAAGGCGACAGAATCAGTACCAATATCGATGAATAAATAAAAATTTTATGAGAAAAATTAAAATACTCGATTACTCTCAGTTACACCTATGCATATATGTAAGAAGACATATTGAAAATTGATGTAATTTTTAGTCTTGGATTAATAATCCCCATAGTAATTTCTCGATTACAAAGTAATATTGTTTTTTCAAGCTTTCCTGTACCGGTTTGATGTATTTGATGTATCCGTTTCTTTCTAATCTCCATTGACCTCATATTCTGAAAATAATATCAACATCGTATTGGTGAAATTCAACATTTTCTAATTTTTGAAAACTGTATCTTAGGTCCTTGTATTTTTCATATATATTTTTTGTCTTATTCATTAATATGTTCGGTGAACTTTTTCATTCCTCTTAAAAGAAAAAGATGTTGCAGATATCGGTCTTGACGTATGTATGTATGTATGTATGTATGTATGTAGCCTTGACGTATGTCTTGATTTATTTCTTTAATTAATTATTTCAACAGTTTTCTACAATTTACTCCTCCATGAAGAGTAAAATTATTGAAATTTTACTCATTATAATGAATATATTCATTATTTTCTGATTGCTTTGATATGGCTTTTAAAACTTGCCCCTTATTTAACTAACGCATTTAACCATCACAAACTTTTCGTTTCTCCTGTTCATCTTTTTTTTGTGCTCTTGTCAAACATAATTTTCATTACAATCTTACAATAACGCGTTAAAATTTTTCTGTTTTCCCTCGTCCATATTTTTTGGCTGTCATAAAGCACATTCAACAGAAATATTTTTTAGTTTTTTCTTTTTCATTATTTAATGTTAAATAATTTCAGTTTTATGCTTTAAAGTTTTTTCTTTTTTACTCTTGTGTTAGAATTTTTAATCCATCCTCTGAAATTTTACATCATGTTTTAACAATAAATTTTGTCATTTTCCCTTTTACTTTTGCATGTCACACCGTTATGTTTACTCTTATTTACGTTATGATTATTGTCTCCTTAGCCGATGATTAATTCTTATTTATTTCTAGTTTCACCAAAATAATATTGTTGGTGAATTTTAAACATTTTTATGTTTTCCTTGAATTGTAACTCATCTCTAAAATTTCTCTTTCATTTACTTTATTGTTTTGTCTTCGTAGAAATAAAAAAGCGATACAGACGGTACCAACAATACAAATAAAACAGCAATAGCTAATTCAGTGGACAGACTAATTCTTGCTTTCTATTTTTTATTATAGTTGCTTGAATTTTATATAAATTATATACAGAGTGTCCCATGAAGAAATTGAGAAACTTTCAGCATGTGTTGTAATTCTGTAAGTAGTGTTAGGTTTGGAAACGCTTTGTTTACGAGTTATGGCTGGCAAAAGATTTCGTCTGGATTTCAGTTCTTGTAATAAAAAGAAACCGTATTTAATTTTTGGGACCCAAACAAAAGAGTAAATTTGCCAGTTTCTTATGTAATTTGAACTGAAAAATAGTGTAAAATAGGTCCCAGAACTTTAACTTCAATAGTTTTCAAGGTATCTGATAAATGCAGTATCAAAAAATACATTTTTTTTAGCTTTGTTAAATAACCAGTAATAAAACTTGTAGAGAATTTAATTCTGAGAAAATTAATTTAAATATAGCCAATAAAAAGTAAATAAAAACTCACAATTTTCTGTCTGTTTTTCATCTGTTTTTTTTTTTTTTTTTTTTTTCATTAAAAAACCAGTTTTTAAACATGATAAATAGGGAGAAAATCTTATTGTTCTTTCTGTACGTAATAAACATTATTCTTAATACAGCAAAAAAAAAATTGAAATACAATACCATTTAATAAATGGTAAAAGAATAACAAACCTCGGTTACAGTAATTATTTGAAACTCCCGCCTTCACGATGTGCACGACAATCTGCCCGACTTAAAATATTTCTGATGGCATTCCATATTGTATCAAGATTGTTGCTTATAAATTTGACAGCGTTTTGTATTTTAATGAGCAACTTTCCTTTGGCCCCAAATGAAGTAATTTGCTGATGTTAAGTCAGGCAATTGTGGTAGTCCAATCCAGTTTAAGAAATTAGCGTTCAAGTAATTGCTATCTACTGTAGATAAATGCAATGTTGCGCCATCATGCTGGAAAATCATTCGCAATCTAGTTTGTGAAAGTACATCCTCCAAAAAAATCCAGCAAATTATTTTTCAAGAAATGACTATGGATTTCCTGTAAGTTTTTCATTAAAAACAAATTTTCCCATAGTTTGGACAATAAATTTGGGATAAAAGTTAAAATAAATTCTAATTTTTTTTTTTTGTCTTAGCTGTGAATATGTAATAATATATTTGTAGTACTGAATAATCTTTAGATGACATCGGTTTATTGACTAGCCAATAGATCATCTGTCAAAAGATAAGTTTTTATATAACATGAATATATATTTTAAACCTTTTTGTGTTTTAGGCCCATAACTGTTGCATTTGTTATATTGACAAGCTAACTTGTTAGTAACTGATGTTACAATCGGAATTGTTATTCCACAGATTATTCTACAGTTTCAAAAATTTATCTTTCAGTAAAATTACAACAGCAGTTTGGAAAGTTTGCAGCCTAATACAGAGATACCACTAATAGGTCCAAATGGCAATTTGTAGTTAATGTAATACCCGTTAGATCGCATACTAAAGTTTCCAACATATCTTCTCAATTATTTAATTGATGTGTTAGTAGATGAGTGTTGTTTTGTGCAAAAAGAATAAAAATCAAAATTTGAGCAGTAATAAAATATTCTGTTGTGAAAAGTTTAAACTGAACAGATATATAAGAAAAGTTAGATTCACCATTAAATGAATCTTCTCCATAATTTTTGACAGTAAATGAGTGGGCAGCTGAATTCAAACACAATCGAACCTTCATCTTTTATGATGAGCTTTCAGGGCAAGCACCACAACTGATGAAAACATTGTAAAAATCCACAGTGCGATATTAAAAGACAGATGACTGAAGATACATGAACTTGCAAAAGAATATCAGTAGATTGTACTCATAACATCTTACATGAGCATTTGGGTATGAGAAAGCTATCAGCATCATGGGTGTCACATTTGTTAATGGTTGACCAGAAATACACTCAAATGAACATTTCTCAGTAGCATTTGGACATGTTCAATCGTAATGTAACAAAATTTTTGCGATGTTTCATTACTGCAGATTAAATGTGGATTCAATATTACAAATCTGAGACGAAGTGACAGTCCAAACAGTAGGAACCGGTGGAAATGCTCCAAAGAAGGCAAAAGGGTTCATTCAGCAGGAAAAGTCGTGGCCACTGGTTTTTGGGATTTTCATGGTTTGGTGCTCATTGACTATCTGGAAAAAGAAAAGACAGTCACTGGAAAATATTACGCAGCATTGTTGGAGCAGTTGAAGAAGGTCATTAAGATGAAATGTCCGCATTTGGCAAGAAAAAAGTGTTTTTTTTACCATGACAATATACCCGTGTACAGGTCTCTGTTGTTGCTACTGAAATTCATGAACTGTGCTTTTGAATTTCTTCCATATGTACCATATTCGCTGGAGTTAGTTCTGAGTGATTATTTCCTGTTCCCGAATTTGAAGAAATGGCTTGGTGGGCAAAAATTTGCCTCAAATGACAAAGTCGTAGCTGAGACAGACGCTTATTTTTCAGAGCTTGAGAAATTGTATTTTACTGAAGGATTTTACTAAATAAGCTAAAACGATGGACTAAGTGTACAACTTATTAACTGCTCGTATTGGTATACAGCACAAAATAACTTTCAATGACCATAATTTATTATAATAAAAAAACAATAAATGTTGACCTCTGAGTAGTTATTGAGACCCCTGGTCATTTCTAAAAGATTAGTGTAGTTATTATTTTAATTAATAGTGTGATATTTATTTACAGGATCTTGGTGTAGAAACAATCAATCAGTCGACTGAAGAAAACGTAGAGGATAGTTTACCGACAGAAGATAATGTCAACAAAAACGTTTATAGCAATGAAAGTCAGAAAATAACTCAAGGTGATAATAGACCTATTAATAATAATGGGAAATACAAGTGCAAATATTGTGAGAAAACATTTAAATTTAAAAGTGCTTTAAATTATCACACAAATAACCATACTGGTGTAAAAACACTGACGTGCAGTATTTGTCATAAATTTTTTAATAGTAGTAGTAATTTAAAATTACACCTATCTCTTCATACAGGTGAGAAAAAATTCATGTGTAAATTTTGTGAAAAGTCTTTTAATTGCAGTAGTAATTTGAAGACACATATTTCTATCCATACTGGCGAGACGAGATTTGCTTGTAATTTTTGTCAACGGTCTTTTTATAGGAAAGATCATTTAAACAAACACATTACTGTTCATAATGGTATGAAATAATTCACTTGTAATTTTTTTCTTAAGTGATTTGGTAATAATTAAAATTTGAAGTAACATAATTACTACTATTCCTACTAGCGAGAAAAAATTCAAACGTAAATTTTGTGAAAAGTCTTTTAGCAGAAAAGATTACTTGAGAAAACATTACTATTCACGTTGGTGAGAAAGGTTTCTCATGTATATGCAAAAAATCAATTTAAATGAAAGATATCTTAAGAAAACATATTTCTATTCATACTGGTGAGAAAAGATTATCATAGTAAATTTTGTAAAAAATCTTTTTAATGCAATTGTGATTTAAAGTCACATGTGGTGATAGTGGTGAAAAAAGATTCACATGTAGTTTTTGTCATAAATCTTTTCATCACAATTCTACTTTGAAATTACACCTTTCTAATCATACTAAAAAGAAAACAAGTAAATAAATAATTGAGTAGTTCAGTATTGACTCAGCAACCTCCATTTTTCAGTAGCAAACACTTGAAGGTTTTAGTTTTTCTTCTACCTCGTTATGCCAGTCAAAATACTAAGTCAGAAGGTGTTCATTGTGCAGTTGCAATGTACTTATAATATCAGCATATGCTTGGGGATTAGAGATCACTTCTTTAAACTTACGATTCTTTCTGTAAGACCAAAAATTCAATCATATAATATTGCAGGAGCAGAAAGAAGCCACTTGTTGCACAAAATTATGATCCAGTTTTTGTTTTGGTCGCTAAACTCATCTCATACCAACTTAACCTTTCTGTGTGGAGACAAATCCAAGCTGGAAAGGTAATGAAAAACTACCAAACAATTTAATGGGATCCTTTTGGGTATTCATTTTTAGTCCAGCAATAACTAACAATTATTTTTTGTTAAATCTGTTTGAAATGTACCCTTTATTATTGTAAAATAGTTGAAAATATAGCTAACAACTTTAATATACTAGTTAGTCAGGTATTTATAAGAGTCACAACTTTTTTGCACATAAAAAGTAAAATTAAATAGTTTGGGATTATTATCTCAATTAGTACAAAAAAGATTTTGCTCTTAACATAAGAACATGGTGTATTATTAATAATAAGGTCCTTTCTTTATACTTTTTAACAAAATCAGAGAATTTTGTTTATTTTCATACAACTTTGTTTTTCTATCAACCCCTGATTTCTCATATAGAGACATCCCCAATATGGCAATCTTTTTCTTAATCTGATCAATTCTTCTGTCTTAAATGAAAAATTTTTTTGACACAAGTTTTAATTATTTTAAACAAGTTTTTTGAACTATTAAACATTGGAATGCCTTTATATTGTGATTACAAGTGCAATATTCTGGCCGAGTACCTGAAAAAAATAACACTTTAGTGCCTTATTTTAGAATGAAATAAGATACATTTTCCCTAGAGGCTGAATTAATAATAATTTTATAGGATTTATCAAAGATAAATTGCTACTTATTTTATTTCAAAAGAATAGAAAAACAGTGAGATTATGAACTCTTCTTAGACTTTGCTAAATTTCATTTACATTTTGAAGGCTGGAAACGCTTTTGCCTGGCTTTAACAGTGATGCAGTGTGCACAGATGAATCTACTTTTTGATTATGTACATTTATAATTACTTTAACTTAAAAAGATAAATATTGCTCTACTTGATAATTTTTAATACTTTTTTTTTTGTATAAAAAATACTTTTACTTTTGTAGAGATTACTTTTTTTTGTAAAAAGATCACTTCAGCATTATAGCCCATGCAATTCTTATGGGGGTTTTGTTAATGAAATTTTTCAGCTAAGAGAATGATTAACTGCATATTTCTTAACTCTTTCAGGATATATATAAATTTGTGTTAATTTATATATATAAATTTGTGTTAATTTAAAATAAATCACATAAAAATTGGCTCCAGAAATAAGTAATAATAGTTAATTGAAATGGCTTACTCATTAAAAATTTAAGATACACATATATATATATATATATATATATAAATAATAACTTGCAAAAATTTATTGCAAATAAAAATACACTCCTTTATTTAGACTAAGTCTGTTCAAAAGAAGATGGAAGAATATAAGTTAGAAAAAAAAATTTAGCGAATAAACAATTAAAAGTGAACAATAAGAAGAAGAAAAAACAAATTTAAAGATTTGTCTTTTTTGTTACTACACATTACCGAAAGAAATTATCTTTCTAGAATATTGATTCTCAAACTTTTTCACCCACCGCCCACATTGAGATCAAACATTTTCTAGCGTCCACCAAAATTTTTAAACTTACATTTGTTAAAAATAATAATGAATAATCAATGAGAGCAGTTAGAAAACATATTTAATCATATTTTGAAGTATTTATATTAAAGTTGCTTTTAGAAAAATTAATTGTATCTATGTAGTTATTTAGCAACAATAGTGATAGCATATTCAATATAAAAATACAATAATTAAAACAAACCTTTCAATTGGAAAATGAAACTTGCATTGAAAGATGATCTTGGATTAGGCTGAAAGTGGGTGATACATGTTGCACTCTCAATCTTTATAAAGATTTCAGTACCTTGGCACAAAATGAACAAAAGCCAAAAACTGCAATGCTACAATTAAAATCTCACAATTTGTCATTAAAATTTGATCAAAACCCTTTAATTTCTATATTTATTTATATCAATACATTGCTTAGATTAGGAGATATGCAGCATTAAAGACAAAAGTGACCTTTTCTCTTTAAAGTGGAATATTTCGGTCCAGAAAAATCGTAGATAGACTTACAAAAAAAAGAAACTAAAGGTAAAGTCTTAAGCTTTTAAACGATTTTAATGTAGTTTACTGAAAAAAATTTCATTTCCCCCATACGCTTGATCAAACACAAAGAAAAACTTTAAAATTGTTAAAACTTTTTTTCACTGACTTTTTTTAATAATTTGATGGTTTTTGAAATCTGAAGTATACTGTATAAGTATACTTCAGATTTTTAAAAGAAAAAAGGAGATGAAGTCTTGATTAGAACCAATGTGTCTTCCCCTTGTATGATCTACAAATATTTCATTAATTAAAATTTTATTTGGCTATAACTGGAACCAATAAAAATAAGTATGACTTATATCGTTGTAAAGTTTTTAATGAAAGCTTATTATTGCAGATAAGGAAAAGACTTTAATACTTTAAATTTTTTTTAAGATTTTGGGCTTTTTTGGACACTTTTGGTTCAATCGATTGCAATCAAAAAAGATATGCACAACTAGATGTTACAGCAGTCCTAAAACCAGAAATTCAAACATTTTACGGCTAATCGTTTTTGAGTTCTACGAGATACGTGCGTACATATGTAAAGACGTAGCGCCAAAACTACTCAAAATGGATTCAGAGATAGTCAACGAATATTTCAGTTGAAATCTGAAAACAGAAATTTTAAGGAAATTATAATAATGAAAGTTTGGTTTTTTAAAAGTTAATCTTCTTGTACGAAGTAAAGGAAATATATATATTTCGTACAAGGAAATAAAAAACATAGAAGAGAAACAGATCGAAATAATACTGGTGCCAGGGACCTGCCAATAAGTAGAACACTACATACATAGAGCTGAGGCAACAGAGACTAAAAAGACCTTTTTTATTTAACTTCCGGAACCACCGTTAGGTATTATATCAGAGGGTGAGATGAATGATTTGTAGCGTGTATGAAAATGCCATCACAGTCAGGCGTGGCAGCTGGGGACATACATAAAGGAAATGGTCCACATGTCCTTTATGTATGTTCCCGGTATGACTCTGAACATACTAGAATTGTTAGGGTACTTGAGAGAGTAAATTCTTTTCTAGATCTGCAAGACAATTGGAAAACTCGCAGAGAATGGACGATTATGGCTGGCTTCCACTGCTGGCATGGTAGCCCATGCAGCCATGAGGTGTAGGCCCGTCTTGACGAGAACAGAAGTGATAAAGCGTCACGTGATAAATTGATGGATTTATTTTACTAAATTGTACATAAAGATGAGTTAATCTGGTCAATTCCAACCAAAAAAGCGAAATAGGGCTAAATTACCGTTGTTACAAGCAACATATTCTTTTGATAAGTTATAATTTAAATTCCAATAACAATTTTAAGACATTTACAGTCCCAAGAGTTAATGAGTAGGACAAGAAGAGAGATGTCCGAAAGAACCCTATAGCGAAGGCAAAGACCGAGTCAAAATCACTTATGTAAATGTCTACCAAGGCATTTGCATCGGTGGCATCTGATCGTTCGAGGGTCAATAAGACGACTCCTGGTAAAGCCATCAGGGCTAAGATAGGGTGGGTGGGGAGGGGTGGTATGGCGACCGGAACGTCACAAGGTGGGTGCCTTCTCCGACGAGGGTTGGGATATCAGAAGCAATTATTATTCGGGCTTACGTCTCCCCTAATTGTAATCTCGAGGAATTTCAGGAATTTTTAGACGATCTTTACTATGTTCTGTATATGTTCCCTAAGAAAATTATTTTAATAGGAGAACTCAACAGTAGGAGTAATTTAACAGTAATTCCATCTCTGCGGGCAGTACTTATCATAATTGTCGAGGAGAGCTTTTAATGGAATAGATTGGGGCGAAAGGTCTGTGTAGTATGAATGATAACACCCCTACATTTGAGTCGAGATGACACAGCTCGATCAGAACGTACTTCCCAGATCTACGTTGAGAAGTTCAAAATTGCACCTGGAGTGTACTCTCCAATTTAGCTAGGGATCATTTTCCTGCCTCCATACAAATAAATGACTCTGTATTAATACTGAGATGGAGGAACACAGCTTAAATTATCTCACCTCCAAATCTAGAGGATTGTTGAGAATTTAGTACCAAGAATACGGAACTGTGCTCTGTTATCTCTGGAGGCCCTGCAGTCTATGATAGCTGAGGAATTCCAGCTGATAGTGCCAAACACACACCTATGTACTGGTGGACTACTGAAATAGCATAAGTGCACCATAAAATGCAATTTAATGAAAGACATATGCAACGATTGCGCTGTTATTGGATGAGGACTATAGATCGGCTGCACAAATATACAGAGAAAGCAAACCAGCCTTGCACTACGAAATTAAGAGGTCTAAGTGACTCAAGTGGCTTGAACTATACGCGAATCTCGAAAATGATCCATGGGGGCAGGCATATAAGATTGTCATGAAAACATTTGGGAGGCGCCTAACAGTGCTCACAAAAGAGTTGGTCAAGAATGAGATACAGAGGCTGTTTCCTTACTAGGAAAAATGCATTGAGGGCCTGCCTGTTTTTGAGCAGAGGAGATTTACTCCTGTTGAGGACATTGCTGCGGTGAACAAGCTGGGCGATAAAAGAAGCCCGGACCTGGTGGGGTTCCGGTTGCATTACAGAATTGCTTAGGCAAAAACGTAACTTGCAAACTAGCAGGTATGGTAAGTCACTGCCTAGAAGAAGGCTCCTCTCCTTTGTGCGGGCGGAAGGCCCACTTACTATTTTTACCTAACGGTAATCGACTGGAACATGGAGATGGCTTTCGGCCATTTAGCCTCCCAAACAATATAGGCAAAGACAGGAAAGATTACTCGCCAATCGTATCGACAAATTGCCAACTGTTGATGACATACATCCTAATTAATACAGATTCTGTAAAGGTAAATCCACGACCCAGGCCACAGTCACAGTAGTTGAGTGGGCTGATAGAATGAACCAAGGCGCATGGACAACACATCGCATCCTAATGCTAATACTTCTGGATGTACGAAATGCTTTTGTATGTGCGTCTTGTAGTGTAATTATGGCTTCATTATAATTACACAATATTAATATAATGCAATATTAATAATGGCTCATAGAAAAGGAGATGATCTCAGATTAACATTAGACATTTTATTGGCGTCGTAAAAAAATTGTTATGAAATTAAAAGTTCTACTTTTATAAAGAAAAGGGTTGTAGTACATATAAAATTTTGTTCTTTTTATTTACTATTTTAATAATTAAAAATGTTGGCGTGCAACAATATTTGAAATTTGAATTAATCTTGTATCGTTGTATTATTAGTTTCATACAGATATCATCAAAGAGATATACAGCACCATTGAAGGTAATACTATTTTTAAATTTTAATTATCATTCTAGCGTATAATTATGAATTTCGTGTGTTTTCCATTTAGGTTTTTCAGGAAAAGAAGAGAATCACTAAGGGAAATATCAAATTTAAGCCACATTTACTGCGAAGATAGTGATTACCAGGAAACAGACTTAGAATCAGATTCTGACAGTGATATGGAAATTAAATTGCCAGCACTGAAGAATGAAATTGAAATTCAGACCAAGGACATAAAACTGCAAGCAGATAAAGCGGAACGCAAACTCTCCTTGGGAGAGGAGAATCAAAATTTAAAAGGCTAACAAATGATGCAAGCAGGTTGACACAATATCATTATCTCAGCTATTTCATTCAGTGAGTGAAACGACTTCAAAAACTACTTACATTTAAAACATTAGGTTAAACGAAATTCATTTTTAATTAATGATCGCTGTGTTTTTGTTTTATTTTATTTTTTTAGTAGACATTCGGTAGTTTTACCTGGAAAGTTTAACGGGAGTTTTGAAAACTGGTAATTTTATAAATTTTGATATCCTCTTTCTGAATTTCAACTTTGCCGCTCAAGCCACCATAATGGAAAAATAGCGCCTAAAAACAATTTTTTGGTAATAACTCCTTTCCGACTCATTTTATGATAAAAACAATCATATAATAAATTAAACTAGAGAAAATTTCCTACAATTTATGTAACAACCTTTTTCTTTGTAAAATCAATAGTTTTAGCGTACAAGCGTCGCAAATTCTACTTCAACATGCATTTTGGCCAAAAACCTCATTTCCACACCACCTTGAGGTAGAGTAAGTGGCGCGGTTTTTTATCGTGGTATCGAAAAATGAAGCAAGTTCATACGTAAGGAACTTTTCAAGTTCCTTTTCAGATTCTTTGGCAATACACATTCTAAGAAATATTAATAAAGGATTAATCGGGACAATGCATTCATAACACAAAGTGATTTTATTCTGTCATTCCGTTTGAATTTTACGGTATAGAAGTTGCTGCCAATGATTTTAGAAATGCCAGCACTACCAATTTTTTGAGAGATGTGACAGTTTAATTTTTCATCTCCGATAACTCCAGTACTTATTGGCATGAGTTCCTTTACTTCTGGAAAAGGTGAATGGTTGCACAACCAATCCATCAGTTTTTTTACGTACTCATTGTCATGATTAATCCACAAGCTTCTCATTTCAACCTACTGCTTGGAACTGGATAATGCATCTATTAATCGCTGAGATCCATACTTTTGAAACAAAAATGCTGCTACACCGACTTGTAATGATACAAAATATTTCGGCCTTGCTGCGGCAATTATAGAATGTGCAAGAGCAATGCTTTTCTTCTTCCATTTCTCAAGGGACGCATGTTTATTTTTCAAAATCACATCATCCAGGAAAACTCATGAAGTTTCAGGTATATCTGACTCAACTTCTTGAAAAAAATTATCTGATGGAGGATAATATTTTGTCTCGTAGACCCTATAGCTAATATCCTCTATAATGATTTCTGTCTTGTTGTCATTTTCTTGGTTGTACCGGGCTTCTGTCAATAACTTAAACCCTGTGTTTCGAAAACAAACTACAGGAGTCTTATTGGCAGTGATGGCAATTAAAATATCATCACCACATTTTTTTAGGAGTTGTGCTGTCACCATTTAACTGTGTGGATGGTAATCATTTTCAATTTTGGTTAGCAGTTCATCCAGAGAAAACTGACACTCTTCAGAATTCTGCTTGAGATAAGAATTAATGTACTGCATCACATTGTCGATCTCGTTTGCCTACGGACCTCTTTTTTTTATTTCTTCAGTCGGTGGTGCTTGGTACAATTTTTTCATGCACGAGTTGTGATATGTGCATTGGCTACGACCAAATCATTAACATGCTTGAGACTCTCAACAATCGCTCAGTCCCAATCTTCATTACGAGCTCTAGCAAGTTCTAAAATACTGTTTTTCATCAATAATTTATGTACGCTATACACAACATTACGATCACACAAGCGTGCTTGTTTTTGTTTTGTTATAACTCTGCTGTTATTTCAGCAGCACACAAAAAACAATGATCTCTGAATGAGAATGTTGGGTGCATGGATTGCAGTTATGGTTGAGAAGTCGTGACATCGCTTCCTCTACGCAAAGATGCAGCGATTAACATCTCATTATTGTGTCGCTGTCGACATACATCGTGATCCACTATCGATCTCAGTCCCTTGAAAAGTTTAACCTTTTTGTCTTTTCTTTTAATACTTGATTTATGAAAAGTCTCCAATCCTTTTTCCTTCACTTCAATCATTTCACTTTCTTGCAATGGATTCTCACAAATAAAACAGTTTACTTCATTAAAAGTCGTAGCTCTACAAATGCAAACAACACAGTGAAAGGAGAGACGTGTACTGATGACTCAGATGAAATACATCTATTCAGCTCTGCAGCCACATGTTTCGTAAAACGCATGTTGAAGTAGATTTTGTGATGCTTGTACTCTAAAACTATTGATTTTACAAAGAAAAAGGTTATTACATAAATTGTAGGAAATTTTCTCTAGTTTAATTTATTAAATAAATGTTTTTATCATAAAATGAGTCCAGAAGGAGATTATCAAAAAATGTGTTTTTAGGCGCCATTTTTCCAATATGGCGGCTCGAGCGACAAAGATACGAGATGGCAAAGTTAAAATTCAGAAAGAGCATGTCTAAAAAATAACCAATTTTCAAAACTCCCGGAAAACTTTCTCAGTAACCTGTTTTTTGAGACCCAAATGTCTCAAAATTACCTTAATATAGATACTAAGGTAAGTATAAATTAAACATAATATCGATGAATAATTTAGGCTTTTTTTTTGATAGCGATCATAATTTGAACACTTGTAATTATTTATTTTTTATCTTTTAATTACTAATATTTATTATTTTGAAATTAAATTTGAAATACACGCAATTCGACACCGATCGTCAGAAGTGAAAATGAGTAATAAATATTTTTTAAAGTCGTTTCACTTGCCTAAATGATGACATACATTACGTCATTATACTCGAAATTCTCGTATTCCTCAGCTGAAAAAACAGAATACGTCATTCTCTTCGATGTTGAGAAGACTTTTAATTTTTCTCTGCGATAGTTTATCGCTATCTAATTTTTGGTGTCATCACCATTTCATTTTATTTTAGAGATCAACTATTAAATTCTGTAAATATAATATTTAATGTGTAAACTTTATCTGTTAAATATGATTTGTAAATTGCGCAATTAAAAAAATTTTATACGTAAACTGTAACTTTTCTATCATTAAAATTTCATATCCGAATGATAAATAGTAGGATAACAAACACTTATAGAACATCCTGTTCTTCGTAAAGAAGAATGAATCTTTTTCTTGCATCTTGTTTTATTTCTGACCATAAGGATGATGACAAAAAACTTAAACAAGACCACGGAAACAAAAAATTGATAAAAGCCGTAGCAGAAATAATCTAATTTCGATGAGATTGTCTTGACGAGTGGCCATGACCCGTTGGTTTAAGGAAAGTACACGGTCAAATCAATACTTGTAAGGATACTTGCAATAATTAATGAAATCGTTATCGGAGATCAGTTACATTTAGTGCCAACAAGATACAAGCTGATATCATCCTGAGGAAGGATAGGATAGAAGGATCGCCTGAAAAAAAAACAGAATACGTCATTCTCTTCGATGTTGACTTTGAATGTTCTCTGTGATAGTTTATCACTATCTAATTTTTGGTATCATCACCATTTCATTTTATTTTACAGATCAACAATTAAATTCTGTAAATGAAATATTTAATGTCTACATTTTATTCGTTGAATATAATTCGTAAAGTACGCAATTAAATAAATTTTATATGTAAACTATAACTTTTCTATCATTAAAATGTTGTATCCGATTGATAAATAGCTGAGGTAACGAACACTTATAGATCATCCTGTTCTTCGTAACGAAGAATGAATCCTTTTCTTGCATCTTGTTTTTTCTGACTATAAGGATGATGACAAAAAACTTAAACAAGACCACGGAAACCAATAATTGGTAAAGCCATAGCGGAAATTATCTAATTCGATGAGATCGCCTTGACGAGAAGCCATGACCCGTTGGCTTGAATGAAGTACACAGTCAAATCAATACTTGTAAAGATACTTGCAAAAATTAATGAAATCATTATCGAAGATCAGTTACATTCAGTGTCAACTAGACACACAGGTGATATCATCCTGAAGAAGGATAATCAGTTGAATCATCATGATGATCTGTTATAACCCCGACGTAAAAGATAAACAACAATTATAAGATGCCACGATTGATCATGATGAAAGATGGAAAGATGAAATTAGATAGCCACATAGGAAGAATCTGTTAAATGTGAACAATCAATAGTGTATAAAACTACAAAAAATTGAAACCATCATAGAACATCATAATAAAAGCTACCCCTGGTCTGGTTTGATTTTAGTTATTTTGTTAACGAGTGTAGGTAAGAGACTTGCGAAGCTGAAGGTGTAGGTGAAAAGAATATTGAAGAGTTTGCATATGACGTGAAGTACAAACAGATGTCATATCACATGCTGGCTTTCGTATGTGTGCTCGACGCTACAGCATTCAAAACAGTCATGAACACTGATGGTCAGTGGTAGTAACTCAGACTAGATCAGAAAAAATTTTGGCTGATTATATGCCTATCGGAGGCTCCAGCTGCTCTGTGGTTGCTTTATAAGTTAAACAGAAAAGGTCAGGAAAAATCTAGACAGGACAGAACACAAATCAGGCTAGGCCACAAAACAGTAAGACAGGTCAGGAACGGAGGGTATTGGTAGAAACAGTTGACGGGAAGATAACAAAATGGATCCATGGGGGTGTGCCGCAGGGGTCAGTGCTGGGACCGCTTATCTGGGATGTGGTTTTTGATGGTGTTCTGTGTCTCCAGTACCCGGAGAACACTTGTGTAGTAGCATATGCGGATAACCTGGCCCTCATGGTCAATGGAAGGTCGGAAATGGAGGTTGCCATGCAGGGGAATCGTGCATTGGCGGTCATCTCCAATTTGATGAAAGAACACAGGCTGATGGTAGCCTATGAGAAATGTGCCTGGATTCCCCTAGCAGGCAGAAGGAAAATAAACA
>JAAAKQ030063251.1:0-11167 GCA_010016005.3 Zanna intricata
TATACGCCGCACCGGCTCTTCATGCCGTCCCTGCTCTTCACGCCGTCCCTGCTCTTCACGCCGTCCCAGGTGTATACGCTGCCGGGTACATTCCAGGAGTCGAAACTCCAGAAGTTACCATCGCTAAAGTCGCACATATCCAGGCCGTCCACGACACCAAGGCTCTTCTTCACTCATGGCGTAGGAAGAGAAGCATCCCCCACGCATACGGTGCCTACCCGTACGGTTATGCTGCACCAAAAGGATTCGCCTACTCTTCAGTAACTCACCACTACCCGACCCCATCTTATTCGGCTTACCCGTACACTCCAGCTTACGCTCCTTACGCTCACGTTCCAGCTGTAGCTCACGCTGTCGCCCCTCTTCCAGGACACGACACTCCTGAAGTAGCAGCCGCTAAGGCCGCTCACTTCGCCGCCGTCAACGAAGCCAAAGCCCGCGTCGGAGTCGCCGCCCACGCAGCAGCTCACGCCGCCTATCCGGCCTACCCGGCCTACCCTTACGCAGGTCACCACGCCGCCTCTTACGTGCCTGTACCAGTGACTGACACTCCTGAGGTAGCTCACGCCAAAGCCGCTCATCTTGCTGCCGTTCACGAAGCCAAAGCCAAGGCATACGCCCATCCCTGGTAAATAGAAAACTAAAACTTTAAAACTGACCTCCAAAACTTCTGTAAATAAACAACACGCACTGATGCTCAATATCTTATTGAATAAATTTTTTATACTTATTTTAAAGTATTACTTGTTTTATTTTTCATTGTTTATTATTTTGTTAATCCTTTTCTCTCTGAAGCTAAATAAACAAATTAGCACATGTTGTGTGCAATATGGACAATGAATTTGAAATAAACATATGAATCACATTTTTAAATGTTAGGGCATTACTATAATTTTTTACCATATTATGGTTCTTAAATGAAAAAAGAAATGTTAAAAATTAAAAATATTATTTTATGTATCAAAATCGTATTTTCTGCTTTTTTATTTCATAAAATAAACGAAGTTCATATAACTTAGTTTATTACTTAATAGCGGGAATAGTGATCATGGTTTTGTTAAGCTTTATGAATCATTATAAGTATATGTTACTACAATATAAGAAAGTAATTGAATAAAAAGTTTAAGTTTTATTTTGATAAAACATAAAAGTTTGCTGAAAAAAAAAATATAAGAGTAATTTTTCTCTTCAAAATTAGTAGCACCGGTTGAAGTTATTATAAGATAAAATTAAACATTACATTATAAAATTCCTACTGTATTTATTCATAAAATTTAGGGTGTTTCCCAATTACTTTATACAACTTTTTAGAGGCAAGAGATGAATTGAAACCGAAAGACCCTGGATTTGAATTTAGACTGAAATTCAAATCCAGGGTCTTTTAGATGAAAACATAGTGTCACCACGGAGGTCTACACAGTGATAGCTTCATCGTCCTCTTGTGGTTAACCAGTGGGTCTTTGTAAGAGTTATTTAATGTTAAAAAAACCGTAGTTCAAATCCAGTTAGATGTATAATTACTCTTATTCGATTGTTTTTCCCGGTTTATGAGCTCTTTGGAGTTCAGAATTCTAAGAAATGATCTACCGTAATATGTCACACAATAACCGGATTTGGACTACCACCGGGCTGGTCTAGTGGTTAACGCGACATCGTAAATCAGCTGATTTCGAAGTCGAGAGTTCTAAGATTCAAATCCTAGTAAAGGTACTTACTTTCATATGGATTTTAATATCAGATCATGGATACCGGTGCTCTTCGGTGGTTGGTTTTCAATTAACCACACTTCTCAGGAGCGGTCGACCTGAGATTGTACAAGGCTACACTTCATTCACATTCATACGTATGATGCTGATTTATCCTTTGAAGTATCCCGTGGAATTACCTTACGGTAATTCTACGGGCTAAACAGAAAAAAAGAACCGTTTTTTGACTACCGTATTACTCCAATGTTTTGTTGTTGGCTGTTGCTTAAAAATTATTATTAATCATGAGACTTGTATCTTTTATTACATCTAACGATTAACATTTTTAGGTTCCAATCTGAATGATTATTTTCTTTTTTCCTAATTGTTTCATCTCTAATAAATTAATATAATCTGGAATCTGTTATCCTGGGTATGTTAAAAACTACTCGGCTATTATCAATAACATTACGTTTCATTTTCTTACAACAACTTTATTAAAAAAATAAATTAAAAAATATGTTAATACAATGTTTTAAAAGTATTAAAATATGCATGTACTTAATAATGTATGAAAAAGTAACCTTTTGAAAGTGATGAAGATGTAAAAGATGAAGTCAAATCACGAAGAATTGCAGAATAGATTGTTTGGATAAAGTTGTTTTATTTATTTACGTATTAAAAAGTTGTATTCTGTGTTCACTAATTAAAACACTAATGATAAAACTGTTAGTAAGATTTTTGTGAGTAATTTTTAAATATGGCTTGTTAAATTCTAATACTGAAATAAAATATCACTAATTTAAACAGAAAATAGGATGAATTAAATAAAATGTTTGGCAGTAACGTTTATTTGAAACGTTTAAATAAACATTAAAAATTTATAAATTTATTGAGGGGGAGAAATATTTTAGAATAAAAAAAATATTATTTTACTGACAGGAAAATTATTATAGAATATTTTATCAGAATTTATAAAAAAATAATAATACTGGTTGTTTTTGAATATTATGTGCTCTGTAGTAGTAGTCTTTCCGGAATTTTTAAAGTTATAAAAAAATAATCATTACGTAATTAGCGTCTGTTTTCACTAAATTATTTTACCTATTAATGTGCGGCAGTTAGTTATTTAACAATAATATTAAACTCACGTGAGAAATTTATTATTATTTTTGGTAAATTGTTTGCACTAACATAATTTATTAGAAGGACAAGATGAAGCAAAATTCGATGATTAAATAGAAAACATTTCACTCTATAATTCGATGTTCACAAAAAAATAAATAAATAAAAAATATATGTATGTGTGTATATACTTATATATACAAAAAAAAGCATATATATATATATATATACATATGGCAAATTACATTATTTTTGACGTATATATGCAAAAATAATCGAAGTATGAAAAATAAATTTTAAGTTAACTAAGAAAAAAATGAGGCTGTTCTTGAAAAAAATTAAACACAAAGATTTATTAAAATTTCTAACCGAAGAAATCTGGTTAAAAGAAATAAAAAATACATTAAAAATATATCCCTTTACCGATAGATTAATATAAGCTGTTATACCCAAGACTACATTACTTTTAAATTTGTCTTTCAATTTTTTTTTATCATACCCGCGATCTGAATCGTATTAGCGATCTGAAAGAAGACAAAAAAAATTGTCTCATGAGAAGAGAACTCGTGTACTTCTTTATTAAGCCAAAAACATCACATGTTTTAATCATCCGTTAAACTGCAACGTAAACTGAGAGTGGTCTCCCTTCAGTGACCAAAGTAAAAGACTGATGAATATGTAAGTAATAGCCATTTTAAATTCATTTTGGATATTAATAACTGAAATAATTACATAATTTATTACGTGAAAAATTGTAGCAGAATACTTTTTAAATAGAATTTAGCCCGTAAGAGAGAGAACTTTTCTCTTACTGGCTCTCCTGAGATATAAAAGCTATTAGATACTTCCTATTTTGACAACATAAATATATATATAATTATTATTATTTATTTACTTTTATTTTTGTGAAGTAATATCAAACTCTTTTATAAGAAGTTACTCTTTCTAAGCGGCCACCAATCGGCTGCAACCTATGCGGCTTCTAGAATCTCCATAAAATACATTTTACAAAATTATTTAAGTTTATGTAATTGAACTTGGGATTTTGTCTATATAAGTAAGTTATAAACGTATTTATCTGTAATGAATTATTACATTTGGACCTAGCTGTTTATCGTGCTTTACATACAGTTTCTTTTTCCACACGGAACTTTTTTTTATTTAAGTTAGTTGATTAAATTTTGATGAAACTGTGAATTGTTTAATGTATTGTTTAATTACTTCCTTGTACTTCGTACAAGAAAGTATTGTAGTGCGAAAAAGTTTGGTTTTCAGATTTCAACGGAAATATACATTTTGACCATTCCTGAATCTATTTTGATTAGTTTCGGTGTAGCATCTGTACGTATGTATCTCTCATAACTCCAAAACGATTAGCCGTAGAATGTTAAAATTTTTGATTTAGGACTGTTGTAACATATTGCACCTCTCCTTTTGATTGCAATCGACTGAAACAGAAGTGTTTTTGAACAGAAGTGTTCAAAAAGCCTAAAATCCCAGAAAATTTGAATTTTAAACTTTTTCTTAATTGCAGTAATAAGCTCTCGTTGACAGATTTTCAATGATATATCATAAGGGATACTTAGTTTAACTGGTTCCAGAGTTACAACAAAATAAAATTTTAATTAATGAAATATTTAGATATTACAAGGGAAGACACATCATTTCAAATCAGGCTTCATCTCCTTTTTTCTTCTTTTTAACTTTTTTTAAATTTTATTTTAATTTAAATATATTTAATTAATTAATTATTAACCCGTGAATGTAAAAAAAAATACAATAAATAATAATAATAATAATAATAATAACAAAAAATGGAAAAATCATAGGTTATTAGTGAAATAAAATTTTATGTTATGGACTCTTAAAAATGTAATTTAATGTAAATATGTAATTTAAGAGGCATTATTACAAATGTTTATATGTAATAGATTTTGTTTTTTAGCTCCGGTCAAACGTGGCATTTTCACACACGCTGCACATCATTCATCTTCGTCCTCTGATGTAAAAGCTAATGGTGGTGGTTCCACAGGTAAAAAAAAAAACTAGAAATAATAATAATCAGATGTTGTAAAACATCCGATATTATTTAATATTAATTGAAGATTATAATTTAGAATCGTATTATTTTTTGGATTTTCGTACAAGGAATTATGTGATGTCCATATCAGATTTTTTTGTTACTGATCAATAACAATGTTTACTACGATTTTAATTACAATTTTATTAAAAACAAAGAAAAGTAAATATTATTTTTGTTTTTACCCTAGGAAAATACATTCACGAATTGCTTTATAAATGCAACAATTCCGAGTAGTTAAATAAATCTATGAGCAAAACCACTATGTATTTCAAATCACGCTTCATTTTCTAAATACTTTTATCATTATAAAAAAGATGATTAGAGATTTTATTTTACAACTTAATATATGAAGAAATATTCAAACAAATAATTAAATTTAATTAAATATATAGTGAAAATTAATTAATTTTTTTTCTTCATATTATGGAATTTTTTTAACATTTATTATACATGTAGTTTTGTTGATTCGAGGCCTGCAGGCAGAAACGTACCACGCTTCTCGAATGTAGCTGCAGCTGGTAGTGAACTTGGATCTCCAGGTCAAGGTATGTTGTTAATTAGAGCCAACCATATAGTAGTGAACGGAGTTTATAACTGGTCCTTCATGGCCTTGAACTGTCAACTTCCCGCATATGGAGACAAGTAGAACTCGTTTATCTCAAATAAGTTTATCTCAAAATAAATATCAACATTTGTAAATGTACAAAATAAATATATATTTAATGATAAAAAATGAACTTAATTAATAAAAATAGCGATGATAAATTCAAATCTTTTCTGAATACTCATTCATCAGAATTTATCTGATTGATGCGTATAGATTCTGATTGAGTCAGCCTTGAATCGAAAGTAATAATACAATGAATCGTACAAACCATTCAACTTCTTATTTTAGTTTATGAAATCTTACGTGCATATTAAAATAGTACAGCATTTAGAAGCTTAAACGTGTAAATTGTATGAAAACATTACTTTTATTTTTCAATGTGCAGGTTTTTAAAAAAGGTAAACTGTACGAGTACTAAGTGGGATGTAGTAGTACTACATCCCACTAAATTTGATGGTCTTTTATCAAACGGTGAAGTTGAAAAACATTTACCACAAACTATAGCAAAAATCGGTGTTTCAACCAAATTGTAAGAAAAAGTTCCTCACCGACCATCCAAAGGACGATTTTAAAAATATTGAATGTAAAATCAAGTATTCCTCATGGTAAGCGGGGGCCTACCACTACTCAGTCTATAAATTGGAGCGTTAGGTAGTTAACAGAGGACTTGCATAGCGCATCAAAACATAAGAAAAAAACAATTTTTAATGCATAGAATAAACATAAAAACAAATCAACTTTTCGGAAAAAAAAATTATGGATTTTAAAATTTCTAAATTTCAATTCTTGATTTTGAGACAAAAACTAAAACGACTTACTAATTCTTAATTTGGTCTGCCCACATTAAAAAGCCAAAATCGAAAGAATTTAAAATAAAATACACTGTTATTATTATTATTTTGTTTTTAATTTGGATTTTGTCCATGATAAGTTAATTTTAATTTTTTTTTCTTAGGTTTATTGCTACTTAAAATACGAATAAGCATAAATGCTGTCTGTGTGAAAACAAACTTTCATAATAAACATAAGAAGTGAATCCTGCTTAGTAAAGATAAGAAAAGGATTACGTAGAAATAGAAATGACGTACATAGACTACAATAAGCTAAGGTGGGAAATGTAGGTAGGAATGTAATCTATATTTATTTTACGGAACCTTTCCCACCAAATTATTTAAAATATTTATATTAAAATAGTTTGGTTATAATTAATTACTTACATATATAAAGGCCGAATTGATCTTTCTTCTTTTTGTAAATTCGGCAGTAAAATAAGGCAGTATAGTTTAGAAATATCAAATAAAAAGATTACATTTGCAATTAGATTCTATTTATTTTAGAGGGGAGAAATTATCATTAATCAGATTAGACATAAATCTATACAAATCATTTGAATTATGTGATTTCGGTCACCTCTAAAATGATTTTAATTTCCAATGACCAGAATAAAAATTGTCTCAAAAAACTAGATTAGCTTGACGGATATTTTGAGTATAATAATTATTAACGTGTCTTACCTGTCCATGAAAGTTCCTGAAAAATAATCATATGTCCCCACCAGATCAATAAAAAAAAGGCAATATTTTTTTTTCTTTGCCAGCGTAATCTTCCATTTTGATATTTGGCATCCAAGCATTTATGCGTTTCCAAAACAAGCTAAGATTCTCTGGGGCGCTGGATAAATTCTCTAGAAAATTATTTTTATTACACGTTTACAGCCTAATACTTTTATTAATTTTCTTTTGAAAATATTTTGAATATAAGAATAACATCAAACTGAAATTATTATTATTCTATAATAATAAACATTAGTGACGATAAAAATATCTTTAAAACTATTTGGCTTCAGACAAGGTCACTCGATAATGAAACAAAACACAGGATTGTCGGTGTTATCAGGAAGTGACTAAAAGAGGAAATCTACTGCTCGGCTGTTTTTTTGGATGTCCAGCAGGCCTAAGATAAGGTTCAGCATTTTAGCTTTTTCTATATTTTGAAAATGAGCCTTCTTCAACCGCATTACTTATTCCTACATATCTACCTGGATGGACGTTTTTACCAGGTGAGGTATAATCATGACTTGTCTGTATTCCTTGATACTGGGTCGAGTGTTCCTCAAGGCTCAGTTCTGGGCCAGATGTTATATTCGGTCTTCATTCGCGGATTGCCCGACTCCAGAGGACATCACAGTTGCATCGTTTGCGGATTATACCGCTATCCTGGCTGTGGATGCTGTCCCTACCGTCGCTTCTGCTAAACTAAAAATTACATTTTATCTAATTAACCACTGGCTACCTAGATGGAATATGAAGAAGCTAGATGATAGTGAAGCTAGATAATTAAGTCTCTGCATATTAAGTTTTTATTTGCGATGAGGAGGGGTAAGGTGCTCCCGAGCTCAGAGTAATGGTGTTTCATCCCGCATGCTAACAGCGTGTGATACCTAGGACTGCATCTGGATCGCCTACAGACGGGGAGGAGTCTTATCAGGGATAAAAGGATGCAGTTTAACACTAAGTTCAAGGAGATGTACTGGTTGCTAGGCAGGGGGTCGCAACTATCATTTATCTAATAAACAACTGCTGCAGTTAGCGGTCCTGAAATCGATTTGACCTACCTAAACCATATGTGAGGTACGACAAGCGAGAATAACGTCGAAATCGATCAGCGATTCCACAAAAAAGTATTGAGGTATATAAAAATTCGAAAAACATAGAAATACACGATTTTCTGGGATTCCCAGATGCAATCCCAGATTGCATCTGACGAGATACGGCGTTTGAACAAAGATACAAAATGAGATTGAACAAATATGTGAACCGGCTTGCTGTTAACCTCCTAGATAACAGCGAACACGTTACGCGTCTAAAGCAACTGAAAATATTAAATATGTAAGTTCCCCAAGATTTGAGATGAATTAACTACTGTCGGGTGTTGTGCATCATCAAAATTCTTTATTTCGTCTGTTCTTTCATTTGTTTCACTGAACTTGATCAATGTTCTTTGGACTCATCTTTGTATGTACTTATGTACATCATATATTTATGTAATACTGTTTAAGATATGTATACATATGTCGTTCTTTGAGGAATTTCACTGGAAACCACTGCGAATTATTGTTATTATTTTTTATTTTTTTTTTAGTATTATACTTATGTTTCCAGTAAATTAGAACCGATTATAAATTAAACGCTACTAAAAAAACAAAGTCTATGTAGCCGACGTTTAAGAATTCTTTGTGTAAGTTAATTTGGAAAGAACACCAAAAGGGTTGTTTCTACAAAATGAAAGTCATAGAAATCGGTTCATTGGGTAAACAGTAAGGCTTTAACATATGAATAAATGAATCTTCCTTTTATTGAAGTCGATAAAACGTAAGTTTCATGAGGTAACAATAATTATACACTCGCATAAAATATATGGCAATTTAAATTTCTTTCTTTTTCTTTTTATTTCCTTGTACGAAGTAAAGGAAGTGTATTGTAATCGTGAAAAATTTCGATTTTCAGAATTGAACGGAAATATCTATTTTGACCATCCCTGAATCCATTATGACTAGTTTCGATGTGACGTCTGTACGTATACATTTATCTCGCATAACTCAAAAATGGCTAGCCGTACAATATGATGAAATTTTGTATTTAGGACTGCTGCAACATCTAGTTATGTACCTCCTTTTTTTGACCACCTCTGAATCCATTGTTACTAGTTTCGGGGTGACGTCTATATGTACGTATTTATCTTGCATAACTCAAAAATGATTAGCCGTACAATATGATGAAATTTTGTATTTAGGACTGTTGTAACGTCTGATTATACACCTCCTCATTTGATTGCAATCGACTGAACCAGAAGTGTTCAAAAACACCCAAATTCAAAAAAAATTGTTTTTTAAACTTTTTCTTAACTGCAGTAATAAGTCCTCCATTGAACAATTTTCAACGATATATCATAAGAGGTACTTATTTTCAATGGTTACATAGTTATAGAAAAATCAAATTATAATTAATGAAATATTTGGATCTTACATTAATAATTATTAACATCTGATTTTGTTAACCTCCAGGATCACCATCAGGTTAAGATGAATGACTTCAGACTATAAGATGAATAATTTTTAAGGTTTTTTTTTCAAATCTTTAAAAATCTTTCACCTTTTACTAAAGATTAACCTCTGTTTGTAAAAAAAATTTAACAATAATTCAATAAGAACAATACCAAAAAAAAAATCAGAAGTTTTTCGAGAAATAAAATTTTACGTTATGATTTTTTTTAAAATTATGATTTAAAATGTTTAAATCAAAAATTTTTACAACATGAGGTTAATAATTATTAATAAATCAGCATATATAAATTAAAAAAAAAAGTTAAAAAAAAGTATATGAAGTCGGATTTGAACCAATGTGAGCATGGTTACGAATCCGACACGTTCTTACCAACACCACACATCTACTTGAGCGACATGAGACAAAATTAACATGTAAACTAATAATTAAACTATTCCATTTAGTAAACTCCTGTATACTGGTTAAATAAAGTTTAACCAGTATAAGTTTAAACGAAATGCAGCAACAGAAGATGTGTGTATGTAATTTAATAGGCGTAAAAGGAAGTCATCTGGTATTCACATCAGATTATTTACTTCTATTATGCCGTTAGAGGTATAATAAATTCATCTTCAGGAAGGTAAATTCATCTTGAACTTTAAATTTGAAATCTTACTACAATGTAACTTTTAGATGTTTAAGTGCCTTACAAAGGATAAAGTATTTTATTTTAACATTTTTTTAGATTATAGATATATAACCAATAATACGTGGACTAATCTAAAACTGTTGTTCAAAAGGCTATTGAAAATAAATCTCTTATAGCAACATGGAGCTTTCACAGTCGGCATCAACAATTTATAATCTTGTTATAAGCCAATTTTTTATCCAATCTGTTCAGTATTAATGGATAATGGTGCATAGAATTTATTATCTTCGCCTAAATAACTGTAAGATAATGGTCGATTATTTTTTGCAAACTGAAGACATTGCCCCTCTAAGAACCGTTGACAATTTTGTTAGCGGATGTTGGGTATGTGTAGCAATTACAGTAATAATATTCAGTGTGGCAGCCCCGCCAGAGATCAATGGAAACCTTCAGAGAGGACACCAGAAAAATATTCAACTAGACACAATCGACCCGAAAAAATGACTATAGTATTTTGAGACATCTATGGTTTTCCCCTGAAACGATTAAAAGAACTAGAACGTCTACAAAAACTAAATAAACAGATTAATAGCTAAATAATGTTCTAAATTCATTGAAAACAAACATCAATGCCTTGCAATTATGAAAAGTGTTGTTCATTTGATTGAATATGTAAAAAAATTCAATTTTTTGGAATTGGGCTTCTGGTTCAATTGATTACAATCAAAAGGAGAGGCGTACAACAGACGTAAAAACAGTCACAAATCCAAAATTTTAACATCTTACGGCTAATCTTTTTTGAGTTATGTGAAATACATATGCACATTCGTACGTATGTAGGTATACGTATAAATGTAGGTACATATATACGCATAGACGTCAAGCCTAAACTAGTCAGAATGGATTCAGGGATGATCAAAATGGATATTTTCGTTGAAATCTGAAAACCGAAATATTTCGCGATCACTATACTTC
>JAAAKQ030063273.1:5587-15733 GCA_010016005.3 Zanna intricata
GAGAGCACAGTAACAGCTGTTGTGAACCCCGCAATCCAACCATTCAACGTATTGTGGGTGTGTGTGTGTGTATGTTTGTGTGTGTGTGTGTATATATATATATATATATATATGTGTGTGTGTGTGTGTGTGTGTGTGTGTGTGTGTGCGTGCGTGCGTGCGCGCGTGTGTGTGTGTGTGGTACGTACGAACGTAGGATTGAAATGTAATCCAATATCATTATATGGGAACAATAGATTTCCATTGTTAACCAAAGTGAAAGACAATGTGATTCCAGCTGGATAAGCTCAAGCTTTGACTCATATTATACATTTCTTTTGTAAATTTCATATTGCATTTTATTTTTTATCACATACGCTATATATTAAGCTGTATTATATACTGTTGGTAATTATCTCTTATTTTTAATGTTATAAAGAAATTTTTTTTATGCAGTTCTATTTTTCCTCTCGTTATTTTTTTCTTCACGAAAGGAAAAAATGTAAAAAAATAATTTTGTAGTAATGTATTTTAATAGTAATTTAATTTAATTTTGTAGTAATGATATTTAAAAAAAAAAAACTGTAAATAAAGTAGGGTCTACTCAAATCTTTTAGTAATGCATACATACCTGAAAAAATTAATGTTACTACGCTAAAATAAATTTTTTAAAACCTGCTGTTATTTTATTTATTATTGTGATTTTACTTGAAGAAAGAATTTTTTCTTTACAAAATGTTTGTTCTAATAAATGTGATTTTCAGTGCTATAAGAAGAATTTCCTCAATTATTTGATATACTCTTTTTCACCTCCTTGAACTACGTAAAGGAAATATTGAAATCGCGAAAAATTTCGGTTAATTCAAAAGAAATATCCATTTTGACCATTTCTGATCCATTTTGACTAGTTTCGGCGTGATGTATGACGTACCTCGCATAGCTCAAAAACGATTAATAATGAAAAAAAGTAAATAACTGACAGAATTTTTAGATACATCTCTGAATACAGTATATCTTCTAGTTTTATTTCCGCCCAACACCGTTAGTTCCCGATGTTCTCACTAGTTGGCACGCGGAATGAGTAATTTTTTGTCATCATGGAGTCGTATATCGGTGCAGAGCGTGCTAAATATTGTTTTATGGTTTCATTAATTCAAATTAACTATTGCCGTTCGGAGACAACTCATAACTAAATAACGGAAGCAACCGCATCAAGACAGTCTGTTATTGTATGATATAAACGTTTCACTGAAATAGGTTGTGCATCATATAGGACTCAGGTCACGGTAGACCTTCAGTTTCTGTAGCAGCAACCGAATAAGTGCAGCAGACCAGACATTCATTCGTAGTCCAGGTAAATCAACGGGACGCGCAAGTTTAGAATTAAATATTCCTAGGGTTACAGTATGGAGATTACTGCGTAATTGATTGTCATTTAAACTCTACAAATTACAACTGACACAAGCTTTGAGTAAAAATGATAAAAAAAAAAAAAAAAAAAAACAAAATTAATTTTGGGTAAATATGTTAACCAAAATTGAGACTGAAGATAATTATCTTAAAATTGTGGTAGGTGACGAAACAACCTTTCATACGACCCGTAAAATGAATTGACAACATTTTTCGGATATGTGGTGAGCGGAATCCACCTCACACAATCAAACGTGCACAGGACTCGCCTAAGGTTTTTGTGCTTTAAGTTGATTTAAGTAAATATTTTTTGTGCTGTAAGTTGTCACAACGTTTAGTGTCCTTTATTTTTTTGCCGACTCAACTATAACTTATACATCGTATCTGGAAATGATTAAACATTATCTAATGATACAATTACTGCAGGATATGGACGCATAATTCATTTTTCAGCAAGATGGCATGCCATTACATTATTATCGCGAAGTTTTCGTATATTTCGATAGTAAGTGCCGACTTGATTGGACGCGGTGGAACAATTTCCTGGCCACTGGAGTTACGTTAAAGTCAGAGTGTTTATTCCTCCGCTTCCAGGAAATGTCGACGAACTGCGTCACCGGATAACAACAAACAGTGCCCTCATAGATCAAGACGTGCTTCATAGGATTTGACAGGAAATTGATTATAGATGAGACATCTGCCGTGTTACAATAAATAACCATATGAATAATTGTTAATGAAGTTTGAAGATACAGTATATTCAGTGTTTTATCAAACATTTCTGTAAGATATTTACTTTTTTTCATTACTGAAGGTTACTTTTGTAGAACTAACTTAGAAATACTCTAACTTCATATTCAAATACAAAAATTGCAACAAGTAATCACAAAATTAGAAAAAAAGAAGAAAATAACACTTACTTAAAGTTGTAAGAAAAAAATTATTATGTGCACTTTAGTTTTGATATTGACTTTGTTTATCTTACAGCCTGGAAACTAAATAATAAATTTTGTTTATATATAAAAATAAAACTTTGATAAATAGATTTCATAAAACTTAATTTCTTCTATACTAATAAAATTTGAGAAAGTCATTTTTTTTTTACAAACTCTGACCCTGTTAGGCTAAAGTAGTGATGTGCTTCTAATCCCACCTTTTTATCTAATATTATTAAGCCAGTTTTAATGAAATAATAATATACTTTTCGTTTAAAAAAAATGTGTGTATGTTATTTAATAGGCCTATAAGGAAGTTATATATTATCCACAACAGATTTTTTAAATTTTAAAATGTACAGCATTATTTAAAAAAAAAAAATTATTCCAATTCAAGAATGATTATTTCTCTATTAAATTCAGAATTTAATTTTCTATTTACTCAAGGGGAGATTATAATAGACACATATAGTACACATATCAGTTAAAACCCTATAAAAGAGCAAGCTTACGAAAGTTCCTTTAGTTTTTTATCGCTTATATCTCTCTAATGAATGATATATTGACTATATTGTTGGCCTAAATTCTTCAAAATTAATATTATATTAAGTAAAATTAAAATTTGTTATAAGTATGTGAAAGTTCAAAAAATTCTGTGTTTTATACACAAAAATGATTGTGACTTCAGTAGGGTATACTATATTTCCAGATTATCTAGCCTTTCATTCATTCTGATTTCATCCAATCCCTAAACGTCCACATGAATGAAAGTATTATCTATATATTACCTATCATTCACCTTTTTCAAAAAATCTATTGTGGACACCACATTGCTTCCTCGTACGCCGATTCAATTAAGTATACACATGCTTTTTTTTTTTAAATTGTAGAGTACGTAAAATTTTATTTTATTAATAACTTCTAATATTTTTTTTAATTGTTATTATTTAATTATTACTTATCGTAAATTTTATTATAATCAGATCAGAATTTTTTAATTATTAATAAATCAATATATTTAAATTAAAAGAAAAAAGTAAAAAAAAAGAAAATAGAAGATAAAGTCTGATTCAAATTGATGTATCCTACTAAGAACCAAATATTTCATTAATTAAAATTCTATTTAGCTATAACTCAGGAATAAATCAAAATAAGCATCACATCATGGAAAAACTTTCAATGCGGGCTTATTACTGCAATTAAGAAAAAGTCCAAAATCAAATTTTTTTGGACTTTTTTGGACTATTTTGGTTCAGTTGATTGCAATAAAAAGAGGAGGTTCATAACTAGATGTTACAACAGTTCTAGATCCAAAATTTCATCATTCTACTTCTAATCGTTTTTGAGTTATGCGAGATTCATACGAATGTACGTACAGACATCACGCCGAAATTAGTCAAAATGATTTCATGGATAGTAAAATTGATATTTCCTTTGAAATCTGAAAACCGAAATTTTTTGCGATTACAATACTTTCTTGTACGCAAAAATAAATAAATTTTTTTTCTTGAATAAAGGTAAACCAAAATTAAAACATAATTGGAAACATAATGAATGTAGGGAAGAAATTAAAGGAAAGTAAGGCGAAACACAAATTTTCTCACCAATTTAAAAAAAAAAAATAATAAAAATTGATGGGTAATTTAAAAACGGGGTGGAGGTCCAATACAATAAGTGATAATTTCTTCTTTTTTTTCTAAAAGAGGTATTGAAAGAAAGTAGCATCTGAGATCACTCTACTCGTTTAGGGTTCATTTTTAAGGATTTAATAAATCTAGTATAATATTTTATGATAAATTCACAATTTAACTTAACAATCATTTGAATAATCATTAAAGGAGAATTATTGATATTTAGTTAAATAATTGAGATTCTTTAAATTACTTTTGAATTTAATAGAATAAACAAAGATAAATTTATCTGCTATTCAAGAATACCAAGAACTTAGCGTAATTATGACGATGTAATAAAATTCATCATTTATTTTAATTGACCGACAAATTTAATGTAATTCTAAATAAATTGCCATACTGTAAAGATGAGTCACATTAATACCAACATCTATATTTAGCGTTAGTTTAGATTAAAATAGTTTTTTTTATTTTAACAAAAACAAAAAAAAAAATAGTTAAAAGAATTAAGATAGAATGATTGGTATTGCTTAATGAATGAATGTGTAGGCAGGCAGATTCTATTTAGTCTAAAAGACTTCAAGTTTTGACGAGCTGCTAGCTTACTCATTTGCTTGAATATATATATATATATAAATGTATGCAATACAACACCCCATCACTCATCAAACGTGTTTGAATATACGTCACCAGAGAAGGCATAACTCTGTCCATCTGCCAAATGCTAATAATAACAAAACTTTCTATTTCCGCTTACCGCATGTTACAGTAGGTTATATTATAGTCAATGTTAATCTTTAATTAACATATAAACTAAAATCGTTAAAAGTCAATAATATATTTAGTATGTATTAAACTTTTAACAGAATTACATAGTTATAATTTTTAATTTTAACGGTTAGAATAATAATGATATTACATTGTAAAAAAAATATTTAATTCTATATTCTTCATATCTTAACACAAGTTAAATAACAAAATAAGAAAAAAAAGTTTTTTTTTTCAGAATATGAGGTTAGATATTTAAATAAATTAAATTTATTGTAAGATTATAGACCTACCTGGAAATAGTTATAAAAAATTCAGGACTCTAGTAAGCACACATATCGAAAATTTTCATTTTTCTGTTAACATCGCATTAATATAATTATTGTTTAAATAATATAAATAAAAAAGATAGTAATTTGTTTACATTACATTTTTAGGCTATTATTTGATCCGAAAGTGTTACATATATTTATTCGAAAATGATTAAAAATTACATATATTTACTTCTTTGTACGAAATGCAAGTAAGTATTCTAATCCGAAAAATGTCGGTTTTCATATTTAAACGGAAATATAAATTTTGACCATCCCTGAAACCATTTTGACTAGTTTCGGCGTAACGTATATACGTATCTCGCGTAATTCAAAAAACGATTAGCCATAGAATGTAGAAATTTTGGATTTAGGATTGATGTAACATCTAGTTGTGCACCTCCTCTTTTGATTGAAATCTACTGAACCAAAAGTTTCTAAAAAATCCCAAAATCAAAAAATATTTATATTTTAGAATTTTTCTTAACTGCTATAAGAAGCCCTCATTGAGAGCTTTTTAAATATATATCATAAGGCTTTTAGTTCTTCGTGCTTAATGTTATCTGCCTGAAGAATTCCTAGGTACTTGTTTCAGGGGCCAGCCCCTTTATTTTATTGTTATTTGACATTAATATGCCATTGTTGTGACCATTTTCCCTCTATTTATTGCTAAGAACGCGTATTTATCCGACCCGAATTCCAAGGAAACATCAGAGCAATAGATTTATATCGTTCTTAATGGTTAACATATTTTTATTGGCTTCAGAGTTATAGGCAAATAAAATTTTAATTAATGAAATATTTGAATCTTACAAAGATACACTTCGATTAGAATCAGATTTCATCTAATTTTCTTTTTTTATTTAAATATAATGATTTATTAATAGTTATTAATCTCTGATTGTAAAAATATTTTTACAATAAATAATAATTCAACAATAAAGATAAAAAAAATTTTAAAAATTGTAAAAGTATCACAAGTTATTAATGAAACCGTATCTTACTTTCAAATGAAATAAGTTTAAATGAAGTGCAGCAAAAAATGTGTATATTAATTCAATAGGCGTACAAAGAAGTCATTTGTTGTCAACATCAGATTTTTTTTGTAGTTACGCAAAGAGGATGGAGATGATAATACATATATTTGGATGATATATTTATTTGTAATGCTATTAGAACGAATATATCAATTTTTCAGTAGTAAATAACAATTCGTCTCATTCATTCTAGTGAAACTGACTTATATATAACAATTTACAAAAACAAAATGATGTATGCAAAGTTTTCCAAATAGAAATCACAAAATTTACATAGCATTACTTAAGAGCATAAATAGATATATCTATCTCTCAATAACTGTTCTTTGTAACTTCAGAATGAATAAAAAAATTGTCTTGAAATAAGTACCAATCGATTTTACTAACTTGATGTAAAATTAATATATGACAATTTTCAAAAACTAAAACCTATACACAAAGTTATCGAAAGTTAAAATTTTTAAAAGTCAATAGGGAACATAAATTTTTCAATTAAAATGCTTGAAAGGGAATGTAAATATCACATGTATGTATTACATGTTATATGGTACTGAAAAATAATATATACAGATAAAATCATAAAGAAACGAACATTGATCATTAATTATAAACACGGGAACTAAATTAAAAAAAAAATTCAAATAAATTTGATGTTTATTAAATAAATTATGTTAAATTAGTATTTAAGAAATATTTTGGAATGACTAGCTATTCTAGGGAACCTCAGAATAACTATAATGATTACCTGATTTAGATTACCAGATGTCATAAAATTATATTTAACGAAACTTATGGTCGCAATTTATTTTGAAATGTGTTATTTTCGCATTCCGTTACAAGGGCAACACAAATTTTAACAAAACAAAAAGATGCACCGCGATGTATTTACTCGCATTAGTTGATAAAACCAAAAGATCGAAAGATGGCCTGAACCTAGACTTACAGGTTCTAATGAATCACTTATAATCTCCTTAAGTATCATGAATTTCATTTATATTTCCCAATACTTGAGAGATTACCTACCTATGATTTAAGATAATCTGCTGCTACCCATAACTATCCTATCTCTGTCAGTTGATGTATCAGTTGTTACGTTGTAGGCCGCACGTTATTATTCTGATAAATACAGTCGTATACCACTTAACAAGTCTTGTTCAGCTACCTACATTATGAAAGTATACACCTTAAGATATCTAAATCAACTCCTCCGCTCCAAACAATACTTCGCCAAGAATTGTGAATTTCTTGTAGTAAATCTACACTATTTACTACAAAAATTCACAATTCTTTTCTGGGATTAGCTTCTAGCAAAGTCACTTTCAGCCAATTTACTCGCAAAGTAGAGACGCTCCGCTTATGAAAACCCACCTAAAAGGATCTGACTTAGAATTGGGCCACCGGCTGCGTAGAGTGAAACCACAAATTTAGCATGCGGACGTTCAAGGAATTCGTAAATTTTTATCAAATCAACAATGTTCTGGGGAGCGGAGACCTCCCTGTTTGTATAATTCAATCTTCTTACTTATCATGAAATGTCGGGATAAAAAATAACCAAAAAGACTACAAACTCTATTTGGCTTACATAACGAAAATTTTCACCTTAACTTCACATCACAAAGAATTAACGGTTGTTTATGGTGCCGAACACCTTGAGAGAGATCTCGTTTACGGATATATATGTATAATCGGACGTGAAGCCGAGCTGCTTACACCTCAAATTTAGTCTCCTGGACAGGACTTTATTCCTCCAAGCAATTATGAATTCTAACAGGAAAACCAGATTTCAATCTCTTATAGAAACAAAATAAGGCCAATTTTTATTCATTTAGTCTAATGAATTTTGAAATAAAAAATTTCGTAAGCCGCAAAAGCTCTTTGTGTACTATCATGAACTATAGTATTTTTTTAGTCCCTATTACTATATCAAATATATAGGTATTATACTTCTACTACAATATACTATACTACTAGATTCTAGAATTTTTCTTAAAGATAAATCATGGTTGAAACACAAAACATTAAGTTCTAATTTCAACTTTGAAAGATAAGTTCCTCTAAATAAGTTAGGTAGTATTCCTTAAATAACTTAATTCCTATATCCGAATTCTGTTATTACAGTATAAAGAATTAATTAAGCATATTAAACGTTTTTCGAAAAAATATTACGATATTTTACAAATTTTTTATTTATAACAATAAATTTTTTAAACTGGACTGAATTGATTAGACAATTTCTTTTAACTAAATAAGTATTGGAGAAAGATTTGGTAAATTAATTAGTTTTTAAGTAGGTTTTGTTGAGTGAATATTTCAGAATCTACAACTAATCCTTGACACACTTGGAAGCGAACTCTTTGCAATATATGTTTTAATTTTTTTTTTCTACTTGAGCTGTTCTATCATTACGTCAGTCAATATGCAGTAGTTGCACTTGTATCAATTATCTGTATACAAAAAGAGATATGCAAGCGTACATTTTAAAAATATGAAGAACTGACTTAAGTTATGACGGTGAGCAATGTGATGTTCATTCTTTGTAACAGATACTGACAAGTTTGGACTGCTCACAACTTGCACACGCGAGAACATTTATTTTAAAATACTGTTGTACTAAACAAGCGTAGCAAGTGTAAATGTTTCAACAGACGTTACTGGATACGTAAAACTCTTCATAAACATATTTAACTGCATGCGAGTAATAAAATAAGGGAGGGTGAAAATATTTTTATACGTTTTTAACCACTAAAATATAAAATCTATTTTAAAAATAAATTCAATAAAAAGTACATTTAAAAATATTTAAAAAAATTGTTTCTACTAACTTTAGAATTGTTAAGCTTATATACTTAGAAAAATTAAAAAAATTAGTTACATAGCCGTATATTTTATATTAACTAAAATTCGTTAAAACATCTCTCAAAATCTAGATGCTCGATGTCGGTTGAGTCCTAATCTCAGAAACAAAGGGAATTATAAAAATAAGTATAACGTAACAAACAAAAGTAATCCTTAAAAAAAGTTAGTTCCTTTACAACATGATTAACAAGAATTCATAAGGTAAGAACTTGCTAGAGAAAATAACGTTTTATCATTATTAAGATACTACTTTTGTTAGATAGATATTGATCACGATTCTGAAAAATTCATTTTTAAATTTTTTTAAAACAATTTATAAAATATTTTTTAAAATTTTAAATTTTTATATGTATATAACATTTTAGTACAAGTGGGAATAACTTATCTATAATTATTATTGGTGCATTAATATTACATAAATATAGGTACGTATGTGAGAACCCATAGATTTTGACCTGAAACTACCTTATATTTTACAAGAAAGCTAATTCTACTCTTGTTACACCGACAATCTTTTGATTGATGGTTAAACCAGGAACTCTTTACGGTCATTCTTAAAAATAATTGAACGAGCTTATAGAATCTTGAGTTGCTCATTCTACCATTAAAATCTGGAAAGTTTAATGATATAATCAGCATCTCACGAGTTTTTTATTTTACTATTTGATTAAATTCCAACTGGAATATTTTTAAACCAACATATGATTATACAATTAATATGTAGATTAAGAGGGAAAACCGTAAAAATTGTAGATAAACTACCATAAAAGTGTTTCATGAATAGATTAGCGAGTCTATTCTAAAAATAGGTTATTATTCTCAGAATAATAAGTATCCTATAACATGCTTGGGATCATAAAAAGTTGAATTTATTGTTTTATATCAGCATACCAAAATTTGGGTATATGAATTTAGGTATTATACCTAAGGTATAAGGTATAATACCTTATTTTCCGTTACAGTATAATAAAGAGACATTATTGTTCGAAAGAAGTAAATTTAGAAGAAAAAAAAACGATCTTGGCTAGTACTGTTTGTTGGTAATAAATTTTGGATACTTCGAAGCTGGTTTCGAAGTCGAGAGTTCTAAGGTTCAAATCCTAGTAAAGATAGTCATTTTTATAAAGATTTGAATACCGGACCGTGGATACCGGTGTTCTTTGGTGGTTGGGTTTCAATTAACCACACTTCTCAGGAGTAGTCGACCTGAGATTGTACA
>JAAAKQ030063317.1:0-15731 GCA_010016005.3 Zanna intricata
CCATGCCTGACCGGGATTCGAACCCGGGACCTCCGGATGAAAAGCCGAGACGCTACCACTCGGCCACGGAGGCTGGCAATATGTGAAAATCTGTCAGCACATTTTACAGTTCGAGTATTAGAATTATGCAAACTACATAATATTTCACTTGTTTGCCTCCCTCTCAATAGTACCAAATAAACACAACCACTGAATGTGGCATTTTTTTGCCCACTTAAAAAGGCTTGGAGAAAAAACTCCGATTGGAAGGAAACAGATGATAGAATAAAATATGGTACAATACAAAAACAATATTTTCTTCAGTTGTTAAAAGCATTAATGGACACTTTGGAACCAAACGTTGCTGAGAACTTAAAAGCAGTCTTTAAACAATGTGGTATGGTACCACTTAATGTTGAGGAACTTACTTGCCGCTAGACTCCCTCAGACACTTTATGATTCAGAAGTTCATGCTGCATTTTTGGATGTTTTAGAACAAAAATGTTATGACGGATTTCAAATAGTGGATAGCAAATGATTAGGGATTAGAAAAACTAAACATTACTGCTGGAAAAAATGTTTCAGAAGAGGAGATAGTAAATTTAAAAGTAGTAAAGGACTCTGTAAAACCAATTTTAAAATAAAAAAAACGAAAGAAATGTAACATGAGCTGTCTTATCACTCATAATGATGATGATTTTGTGAAGTGCATTTTTGCAGAGAAGTTAAGGATAAAATGAAAGACAAAAAAATTGAAGCAATTGTTGATGAATTGTGGAGCTAAAACAGAAAAAGAAGTTTGAAGGTGAATGATGTGATTTGGTGAGTAGAACATTTTTGTATTTACTTATGAGGTGGAACCTGCATCCTGGAAAAAATAATAAGAGTGAGTGAAGTAAAAATCAGCTCTATATCTTCTTTAAAATCTTGGAAATGGCCAGCGCTGGCAGATATTTTGTTATTCTTGGGATAATGTATTGGGTAGTATCAATCCCCCTAAACTGATATCTAAGAGAAGATTCTTTTACTGGGTACCAGAACAGGACAGGAAGTTGGTGGAATTGGAAATAAAAAATATTTATTATTTTTTTGTGTGTTTTTGAATTGGAGTGTTAACTTACAACCAAAAATTTTTTATGTTATTTAAAATGTATACCCAATATATGTAATATTGTACCTTATGCTGTACAACTTTGCTTCAGATGATTAAATCATTTAAATAACATTGTTTTCATTCTGTGGTGTAAAATAATCCTTTAAATGGCATTGCTTTGCTCCAATAATTAATTTATTATTAATCAATAAAGTTTATATATCAACTTTGTGTTTTCTGGCAGGAAAAGTAATGTATTTCATGTCTGCTGCAAAAGTTTAATTCCTAAATGTAAAAAACATTGAAAAAAATGGTGCAAAGTAACCCCAATTTACAGCATTAATATATTTATGGGGAAAAACTACACAGATTTAGAAAATTACTATCTACTAAGCAATTAAAAAACATTATTACACTAGAATATAAAATAGATGTAGCTTATAATACTTTTCATAAGAAAAATAGTTAAAAAAGAAGAATCTTTACAACATAAACTGGGTTTTTTTTTGATATTATTTCACTGAAAACTAGTAACACCTGTAGAAGATCCAGTGAGGGAATATATGAAAGGTGATAATAATTAATTTAAGGTAATGGTCTCTTTCTGCTGAATATAAGTAAATTGCTTGAAATGTATACAATTAAGAGGAGAAAATTACCATTATTCAATTAATCTAAGATCTAAAAAGTTTTATTTACAAATAGTAAATTTAAATATATACAAGAAAATTAAATACAGACTTCATTTAACTGCACCAAGTATTGGGTATTTTAATTATTAAAAAATGTAATCTAATCATTATTTCAGGAATATCTGTGTTTAAAATAATAACAAGACTAAAATAAAGTACAGACAAAACTGGTAAAAAATTTATTACAATGAAAGTATAAAGCAATGAAAATTCAATATTATTTAAAAGTATAGCTGTCTGTAAATGACTGAATGGCTGGAAAATGTCAGAGTTGTGTCTGAAAATTCTTTTATTAACAAAATAGAAATGAGGGAGAATCAAATATAACCTGCATAACTGATAAACTTATTAAATCTAGCAGTTTTTGAGCTTGTATCTATGAAAGTATATGTTTAATAGCTCAAAGACAGCTTTACTCTGTGAAAAAATTTACTTAGCATATATTCTATATAACTGGTTATAAATACATTTAATTAACAAAAACAACTACTTAAGTACAAAAATATATTACCCCAATGTGGCCCCAACCACCAATAATAACTAATTAATACACAAATACTACAATCCACTGCATAAACAAAATATGGTCTGCAACACTTCTACAGTCATGTGGAATTATGGTTATTGGACAGAAGATTGGTCACTTGTTTCGTACAATTTTGTTAGTATCACAACAAAATATTTTGTTTTTCTCAAAATCTTGTTAAACATATTGTTCTTTAAAAATATAACAGTTTTAATGAATGTAATGGTGTTAATGGTAATTTATACACTGCTTACTATCTGATGAAATGAAGGACTAATTAACTGAAATGCAGAAGTAAATTTAAAATTTGGATTTTATAAAAAATATTGAGGAAAAAGAGCATAATAATTTTAATAAAAAATTAATTCAATCCAAACATGAATAGTTAAAGCTTAATTAAGAATAAGATAACTGACGAGTACTATAAAGAATTATGATTAATTTAAAAAAATAGGAATGAATTGGTTAAAAAAAAACACAATTTATATAATACATGAAGCACATAACAAAACGGAAAAAACATGGTTATCTAAACTGTATGTATCATTTAGGAACAATCAAACAAAATTACATTTAATATAAAATTGTATTGCAACAAATTTTCCTAAATACTATCTCTTAAGAAAATAATTTTTTCTATTAATACTACATATAATATTGTTTTAACTATATATAAAAAAATATATATTAGATATATCAGACATAACATGGCATGCTGAATAGCTGATATCATATCACAGTACTTTTGAAAGAATGACAATAACTATCAACTAACTTGTTAATAACTATCTGTCTGATTCAAAGTTTTCTTTACTGAGGTGTATAAATATATCAGAAAGGATTAAAAAACCTGACTTTAACCAAAAAGTACATCAAGTACAGATTAGCAATTTTTATGCCCACCAGATAAGAAATAGTCACAATTACGGAACTGTCCAAAATACCAAATCGTGCAATTACTAAAGGTGTATTAACTTTATAGGTTGCTATATCTCTAACATAGATCAAAAAGGAGCAAATTCCCAAAAGGAGTGTTTCAGGCTGCTCCAGAGAGAGTACCCATATGACTTATAATTCTTCACATCCAGGGTACTTTACTGGATTGGAGCAGAATATTGCTATTCAACAACTTTTCATTAAAAAAAAAATACAAGATATTTTTTAACAAATGAATTATCTGTACTGTTAATTCTGAATATTTTTAATGTGGATGAGAAACAAATATGCAAGAATGTGAAAATCGTGGTATAAATTGAATTGCATATAATACATCTATGATAATATGCATAAACAGAAATTCTGATATAAAATGTTTTAACTCGGCTAAAAAGAATATGAATAACTTAAAACTGTTTCTTGATATAACAATAAAAGATTTTTACTTATTTTTAGCACAACATCATTTTACATTGGTCATCAAATTTATACATTCCAACATTACAAAAATTATGGCTTTCTTATTCAAATTATCATCACATTATTCAATAACTTTCACTTCATTTGATTTATTATTATATTAAAATTTAGTAATATGATAAAAACTTGTTAACAACAAAATAATTAAAGAATTACACAAGGTCATAAAACATACATACTAATTATTCTTATGAAAAACTGTTTTTAAAAATATCTTTAAAAAATGAAAATTATACCAATATTATAGTTATAAGTAAGAAATCATCCTTAAAAAAAAACATAGATAAAAAATCAGTTAAACTATTCAAGGTTTAATATCAAAACCCAATTCATTCAAAATTTGTTTTTTAAAAAACACAATTTCATTTTGTTTACCAGAACCACACATGTACATAGATATTATAAAATGTATCATTACAATAACAAATAAGGAAAATGTACAAATGAAATAGAAGCTTGTGTTCAGAAATATGCTGAGGTTAAGGATCACAACAGTTTTTTTCTGATCCTTAATGTAACAGTTTTGTTACATCATTAGCATAAAAGAAAATATTAATTAAAAAAAATATATATATATATACTTATACATAATATATTGGAATATGCTATGTATAATACATTATTATAGTATACATTACTATAATAATGTGTTATACATAGTATATTCCAATATATTATGTATAAGTATATATATATATATGTGTGTGTGTGTGTGTTTGTTATGTATAAAAGAAAATATTACTGATATAGTCACTTGCATAACTACTACTTTTTATACTAATTATTTATATTTTTATTATAATTAACAAGTTTAGGTTTTTAATTACAATAATAAACCTTCTTTTATTATTTTTAAACTATATTTATATATTTAAATGGAAATTAAATAAAAATTACTGACTATTAATGTGTTAATAAAATAATGTTAATCATAAAAAGATATCTTAATACTCCATACGTTTAAAACATATATCATGTATGCTTAACTCCAAAAAACTTACTATTTAACTATATAAAAATTCAAAACAATAATTATATTCAAATATCAATTAATACAAATATATTAAAAATAATAAATGATGAATAATTATTTAGCAGTAAAACAGCTTAATAGTAGTTTATTTCTATATATTACTCTGTCATATATTCTGTTCAACAATATTGTAAAATATTCAGTTACGGTTTTTCAGGGAAGGCTCATGAAATTTCTATTAAAGAATACATATAATTTAGACGGAGATGTGGACGACAATAAAGAAAGAATTGATGTACTAAATTAATATATATATGTTCTATCTTCTCTTTTTCTGTTTAGCCTCTGGAACTACTGTAAGGTTTTACTTCAGAGGGTGAGTGAGGATGATATGTAAGAATGTAAATGAAGTGTAGCCACCGGTACATGAAATGATACCCACCAGTATCCACGATCTAGTACTCAAATCCGTATATAAATTAACTAACAACCTTTATTAGGATTTGAACCTTAGAACTCTTTGACTTCGAAATCAGCTGATTTGCGATGTCGTGTTAACCACTAGGCCAACCCGGTGGGTATATATATATATATATGTATGGTAAATTTGAGTTACTTGAACCCTTCTAGTGTTACTAGGAGCCAAAGAAAATATTGTTTTACTGTAGTTCCAAGGTCTCCTTTAAGTATCAACACTAAACACTTGTAGAATCACTGAAACTGAATTTCCTGAGTATCCATTAGGTAGCATTACAGTATAGATCAGTTGACAAATGTGTTAAAAAATTACCCTTACAAATTTCATAATCAAAAGGTATTCAAGTTGATTTTGTAAATCAACTTTTGTAAGTAAACATTTCTTTCTCTAACTACATATTTCTTTTTAAAAGTAAATCAATACAGTTTGTAATAACAGATGTATATGTGATAAAAATTGTGTTAATATGTAAGGATTATATCCTCAGAAAATGGATTTCTTTGATCTAATCTCCTGCTGTGGATCCATCCAAGTACTACTATTAAATTTTTTTTTCAAACCATTTTGGAAAAAAAAAATCTATCTAAATGGTAAATTTTATTAATCGATAATATTAACTATAATTTCTAAATAACAAATGTATAATGTTATAATATTTACTTTGACCCTAATGTTATGTTCTATTAGTACATACAGATGGCAGACTTATCAACATTTATTTAATTGTCTACATCTATCACCAATAAGTGATTACATCTACCTAATTGGAAAACTACAATCATTGACTATATTTGTTTTCATATATTAAAGGTTTTAGTGTTTTTTTTCCAAAATAACTTCTGGAAAAACTTTTTCATTTCCTACTTTTGTATTCAGAACTAGAAGAAACTTTAGGTAACTACTGTAGAAAGTGTTTTAGAAAAAAAACAGGAAGATTTAATGTCCGAAGATGACCATTTCAGCATTCAGAATTTGGGTCAAAACAAACAAATAAGATTTTATTAGAACAAACAAGTGTAACTGAAGTTATTAATTCTAAAAAGAAAACACAAAGAGGAACTTTATTAAAAGTTTGAGAAATTGACTTTTTCTTCTTCGGTGAAATGAATAAGAATATTTAGGTGTAATAATGAACATTAGCAATATCATGATTGCACCTGGAACTTAAAAAAAAAAAAATGATCTGAAATGGCCAAAAGCAAAATATATGTTATTTTATAAATAGTGTAATGTTAGAAGTAAAATCATTTCTTCCAGATTAATTAAAAGGGTTTTGTTTGTTTTTTATCATGTGATTTGTAATATGGTAAACTTATTTTTGACTGATTGTTTTAAATAACGTTAATATCTTTTAACAGTATTTTTTTTAATTATATCACAAATTTCCTGCTAATATATTTATAGTTTACAACATGAGTCAATAAATTTATTATTTGTGATGTACAATATTGTTAGTATTCTTTCAATGTTATTAATAAATTTTCTTTTTAATTTCTAAAAAAGAAAACAACTAAATTTAGACATTTAGACTAGATAGCATGGTATGTTGGATCTACATATTATGTGATTTTTTTCTCATGTACTAAGCGAGTGGAATTTAAGAAAATAAATTAAACAAATGAATGTGCTTTGTAAATCTAGAATAGTAAAATGTTGATATGTGCTTAGTCTAACTACCACAGAGTTTAAGTTAATAATTTTATCATGCAATTCTGATTAATAAAATGTTAATTGAATTTAAATATTAAAATCACTAGTATTCACATGTTTATTATAAAATTGTTAGTGTAAAAATTTGGAATTATGTAAACATGGCTTGTTTTATGTGAAAGAAATTTCGTTCAATTTCAATCCATACTTTGAATTTAACATACAACAGTAAATTTGTTTTATAGATCTTTATTATAAGAATTTACTTTCGGGAAATATAGATTAACATAATGATTTTTAATTTCTTTTTAATTATTAAATAACAGAAATTGCAAAAAAAGCAAAAATAGATCCAAGCAATTTAATTTTTTGATGTTTGTATAAAAACAAAAATGCTACATTATCTTATTTATTTTTTAATGACCATTCCCCCAATTTTCAGGAATTCCAATATTTTTATACTTGATTTTTTTTCCTGAATACCCTTTCTGAGTACTTAAATATATGAAATAAATATGCCAATCTCGATGGCAGAGTGACAGCAAGTTTTTATATATATATATAATTTAACTAGTTTTATTCCACCAACATGTACCCGAAAACATATCAGTGTATTTTATTTGTAGTTTTGTATTTGTCTTAAAAAAAACACTTGCTTTTTATACAATGATCACAATTACACACACATAAATAAACGATGACACAGAGAGGCACTTTCTACCAGTCATGATTTAGTGATTTAATTGGTATCAAACACATGTATATTGAGAATTTAGCAACTGCAAAGCGTTCGTAATGATTTCTGAAAAAAAGGCAAAAACAATTTTAACAAATTGATATAAATAACATAAATACTCATTAACAGTTTAATAATAAATTACAGTATACAGACAGCCACACATTCCACCAGTTAATTATGTTGTTTTCTTAACAATGTCCCTGGAGTTATTAATCAATAATATTAACTATATTTTCTAAATAATAAATGTACAATACTATAATATTTACTTTGACTAACATTGTTTTATTAATACAGCATCGATATGGTCACTGAGGAGGATAAGTCGTCTTTTACTTGCTGAGGGCCCCTTGATGTTAATCATCAACTTTGTCAGAGCATCAAGTGTGCGACCAATTTTGGTTGCGGCCTCCTCTAGGTGATGGTTGAAGAGGTGTGACTTCTCTAGCCACATGCCGAGGTACTTCACATGCCTCAATGGGCTTATACTTGTGCCCCATACATTAATTGATATGTCACCGATCCTTCTGTGACCTACCATAGCTATCATCCGTTTTTTTGTGGAGCCAGGCTTATTCCTCGTTCTTCCAGCCGTTGACTGTTTCAACTGCCTCCTCATCACATCTTCTTCAGTTTTTCTGGCAATCAAAGCGGCCAAGTTATCTGTGTATGCGACCGTCTGAATGTGTTCTGAAAGCTGCACCCTCAAAAGGTCATCATACACAAAGTACCACATTTTAGGGCCGAGCACTGAGCCTTGTGGCACTCCTGCACATATGATGAATTCTTCTTTCCCCTCCGGTAGTGACTGTGATCCTCCATTCATGGATGTAATCATCCATGTATTCAAGATCGTGATAATGTACTAACTAATACCTTTCGCCCTCAGCAAGCTCATCACCACGCTCCACAGAACGTTATTAAAAGCGTCCGTATATCCAGGAGCATCACAAGGGGAATTTTCCTTATCCTCCGCATGCCCCCTGCTCTGCTTCTCCCTCCAAGAGTCCTTTCTTCTTTGGGAGAAGGACTAACATGGCCTCCTTCCATCTAGCTGTAAACCTGCATTCTGTTAATGCGTGTTCATGACATCCTGGACCATCCATGGGTGCCGTTCCACCAAAGTCTTTACCACAGTCCTGAGGGGCCTCATAAAGTATTAGCTTTTTTAAGTTTGCTTTTAAATAAGATATGTTGAGTATTACTAATTACAGAATTACTGTATTTTTTTAATTTTATTTTACTTTAAATCATTGTAATCAGTTTTATAATGTAAAAAAAAATGAACCACACAAGGTTAAAATTAAACAGCATTTTAACATGTAAGAACACAGATCTGATAAATAGATATAATTTAAACTACGTTTAAAACATTTGTATCTTAAAACACATTTATTTCTAACTTAAGTTTTTATAATTTTTTGTTTTAGTCATAGACATATGAGTATAAAATGGAAAGTGCACTATATACAATTTGTTTGTATTTATGTGTGTGTGTGAACATGCACACACCCAAGCATGTGGGTGTAACAAAATATTTAGAGTAATAAATCATAGATCTGGGAAATTTAATATAAATACAAATAATATAATATAATATACAAACAATAATTTCATAATGAATTTTTGTAAATTTATTAAGTTGTAATAATTGTAATGAATTTTAATTGTTCATTATTAGTTAATATTTAGTGAAAACAAGTTTAATATTAGTATAATTCATTTCTTCATTTTGCATACTCTCATAAAAAAAAAATACATATACATAACTAAACTGTGAAAAAAGGTAGTTTACCACAATACATGGTTTTTCACATCTGAACATGTTAAGCTATAAAAATATCATCACATTAATCATATCTTAAAGTTTTTTTACAGTGCTTTAACCATTTCAGAACAATTAATCACAACAGGACACCATTCTTTTTATTCCCTTGTATAACAATAGACTTGTTCTGTGTTTGTGCTTGTGAAAATAAACCAATTCTGCACTCTCTCTCTCACTCTCTCTCTCTCTTGATACTATCCACACAAAAATGCTGGCTGGAAAGGAACCTAAGGTGTGGTGATTGATGAAAATCACTAGTTGGGCTGAATTGAGCGTGATCTTCTTGTTCCCAGGCTAATGATGAGATGTGCTGGGTTACAGCAGCAAAGTGGCAAAGGATTGCCATGAAGCAACACAATGCCAAACTAAGCATCACATGTTTCCCAATAGTTCACAATTCAGTCACAATTTCATAGAGAGTGGTTCAAGACATCAGAAAAAAAGACGATTCAAGGTAATAATTTATTAACTATCTGTTTTCATTAATTTTTAGGTTGATCAAGCAACAAATTTCACTATTACCATAATACAGAATCATGGATGTTCTTATGTATTTTCACTAAATTCTTCGATCCACTTTCTCACTGCTATTCAAGATGACCCTACAATAAATATGATGATACCTTACACAGGTAAGGTATTTACATAAACCAATACAAAGACTGTTTCACAGGAATACACACAGATGATTATTTATTTTTTTGTTAGTACTAATTGTTTGCTAAAATGTGAAAACAATAACACTAATGTGAAATGATGGCTGAAGTATTGTTGAAAAGAAGTTTGCAAATGGTACTTACTTTTTGAATATGCCTTTGTACTGTATTATGGATATTGCAATTATAAAAAATTCAGTAAGTTAAAAAATAAAATAAAAAAAAGCTGATAACAGATGCAGGACTTTGCCCTCATGTGGCTTCTTTCTGATGCACGGCTTACACACACAACTTAATTTAAAATATTTATAATTTTATTTAAATATATTTTTTAACAGTTGTACATCAGTGCTACACTAGTGCTTCTTGTGGTGATAAGGGTTACTATTGATGCAATATACCCACTTAGCCACTAGTTTAAAGCATTTTTTGGGGTAGGGTGCGATTCTGAAAAATGTCTTTGGCATTACTATTTTTTAATTGTTAACAAATGTGCCTAAGAAAAATAAGAACTTTATTAGGCGAAATTTCAAGATACTGAATTTGACCTTGGTCAACAGCCTCACCCCTTGGGCCTTTAAAGATGAAAATTTAATGGCATTAATGCTCTGTATACAGAAGTAATCTGACCAAGTTTGGTCAAAATTGGCCCAGTAGTTCTGGAGATATAAGGTACATACACACATATACATATGAACATCTGGAAAATTTCCATATAGTTTTTTGGGTTCCTTAGGTGTCAAAATGACAAGATTCGGAGTGTATACACCCAAATTAAACCAATTAAAATACTTTCCCTTCTACAGCTACAGCACTAGATGGAAAATTTAAAAATTAGATATCAGTGGGGATAATTAAAGATATTAGAAAAATAGAGATAGAGGAAAACATAGATAAATAGGTATTGATTACTTTCTGTGGATTGGTTGAATAACAGATCACTTTTCTTACATCTACGTCTACAACTGTCTGCCAGCATTATAAGTATTAATACTATTAAGCAAAAAAAGCAAGTTTAATCATATTTACATGAAATGCTGAAGATGCAATGAATTTTCTTTTATGGCAAAGATAAAAAAAATTAAACACTTAACTAACTATAGAAATGCTGTTTATAAGAAAAAAGTAAGTGAAAAATATATGTTTACAGTGAAATCTGAATAACACCACCATTCATTCAGCTTGATCTTTAGTAAGAAAGAAACAGTTTAAACACAAAAAGAAAAATGCATGGATTATTAAAGGAAGTAAAATCAAACTTTACGCCAAGAAATCTCCATGAATTATAAAAATATAACTTCTTTTATAACTTTCTAAATTATCTGAAAGATGATAAACAAATTATGCTATAATTGTTTGTACTGCATATATCAAGATAATTTAATATTTAATGTAAAAATAGATCTAAAATCTTGAGGGAATTTATCAAAAGAGAAAGTGGATTTGAAAATAATACAGGTCAGACAACTTCACCAAAAATACAAAAGGACTCAACGGACAAGTTGAGTCCTTTTGAATCGTGTACAACTATATTTCAAAAATTGAATATGTGACTTATCCTTGAGTTTATATTTATCAATGTGCTTACGGGTAAAAAGAATGATCACTAATTCTTAAAAAATAACAATATTTACCTTTACCAAATCAGATAATGGAACTGTTTTTGATAATTCAAAGAATATTTCAGCTCATGAGCGAGGGCCTTATTATGCTGCCATTGCCATTTTTAATAAATTGTCAAACCATTTGAAAAATTTTCTCACAAATTTATTTAAAATACAATTACAAAATTTTTTTTATGAAACTTCACAACTTAAACTTAATAACATTTTTAAATGTTATTGAAAACAAAACAAAAATCACACAATTTATCTCCATCCCGTTCCAACATGTACCTAAGTATATATTAAAGGCATCTGAACTGTGAATTATTTTGTAGGAATCTTTTATATTTGATGTATTCATCTTCACTTTATTTAATGTGTTTGTATTTAAATAATTAATATGATCTTAAACACATATTTTTTTATCTTATAATTTTTAAAAATATTTATAGTTTATCTTAAATTGAGAAATCTGTATAATGATTTTTATGTACCTGATCAGAATAAAAATTTATTTATTAATTTATCTGTCATGTTCAATATTCTGTCTGCTACTATATACATGCATATTATTTTGAAACAGAACATCTATGATGTGTGAACAAATTTCTTATTTATTATCATATACATGAACAAGAAACCTATAAGTACAATCATTACATCATAGAATTTGTTATGGTCACCATCTGTTACTTTTCTAAGATCAGGGGTTACTACCTTTTTTCTTTTTCTGTTTAGCCTCTGGAACTACCGTAAGGTATTGCTTCAGAGGATGAAAGAGGATTATATGTATGAATGTGAATGAAGTGTACTCTAGTACAATCTCAGGTTGACCACTCCTGAGAAGTGTGATTAATTGAAACCAAACCACCAAAGAACACCGGTATCCATGATCTAGTATTCAAATCCGTATAAAAGTAACTACCTTTGCTAGGATTTGAACCTTAGAACTGTCGACTTCGAAATCAGCTGATTTGCGATGTCGCATTATCCACTAGACCAGCCCAGTGGCTTAGGGGTTACTATCTATAAGTAAACTACCTACCTCTAAAGTTGGTTAAAACCATTTAGAGAGTTGGTGAATAATGACAATAAAGGAGATTTCTGAAATTTTATCTAAAATTTCATTGGATTTAGAAAAGACAGGTAAATCAGTACATAGAAAAAAAATTATCCTGATTAAGAGAAGAAAATAATGAAGACACAATATTTACTGATGGTATTATTATTGATATTCAGAAAATGTCAGAATTATTAAGAAACCAACACGGAGAACGACATATTCATGTGTTTTGATTAAGTACTGTTAGCTGTAAACATATACCTTAAATAGGCTGAAGAACAAGACAAAAAAGCTGGAGTATAATTACTGTTGAAAATGGGTAAGGAAAAATTGGGCTAGAAATTACTATTCATAGTACTATTTAAAAAAGTTACAAGTTTTAATTTTTTTTAAGAAAACAAAATGATATTTTTAAGGAAAATTTTGCATATTAATCAGATAAGAAAAAAAAAAAAAAATAAATAAATAAAAATAAAAAAGAGTGAATAAATTAAAGGTTCTAAGAATGGTAATTCTTAGAACCTTTTTTTAAATCTATTCTTTTTAATAGATAAATTTTGTAAACAAAAAAAAAATTTTATTTAATTTCGTAGCAGAAAAGTTTTTCTAAAATATTGACTTTTAATAATAATCAGTTTTCTTTATAAATCAATAATTAATTATCTACAAGTCTGGATTTTTTTTTTTTGAGTTGTCCATTTATTTGTCAAATTTTCAATACCTTATAGTCCAGCCTTTTTTGATACTATGTTTCTCCTGTAGTCCTGTACATGCTAGGTTACTAAGATTATACTAAAATGAAATACATCTTTCATTGTATAAATTTACAAAGTGAATTAAATATTGAATTACGAGAATATTTGTTAGTTAGAACTAAAATAATAATATACATGAGTTGGAATGATCTGAATCAGACTAATATTCTATTCACAATGTATCTTAAAATACTGCAAAACACAAAATTCAAATTAATCAAGTTTTACAGTTCTAAAATTTCACTTACGATTTTCCTACGTTTAGAAAAAAAAAACCTGCTTCTCTAAGTGCTAGTTAATGATGAATAAAGCACACTGATATAACAGCAGTCTTCATATTGAAATAATTTATAAATGATAAATTTTTATTGTTTAGTCAAGTTATGAATATTTCTTGTTAAATTACTAGTCTCATTTTGCATTTAACAGAAAAATAAGAAAAACTGTTTATATGACCTTTTTTCAATTAATTTTTCAGTACATTACCTTTTTATGATATAAAATTGCAGACATATTATGTTGAAGTGATGGATTAACATCTTATATGACGTATAGATCATGGCTTAATGATGACCCAAATGTTGCTAATCATAAGTATGTGTGCATGATAGAAATAATTCGATTAATTACTGAATACAGTTTGTGGTACACTTTGATGATGTGGTGATACTACACTATCAATATCTTCATATGAGTTTCGTGACCCTCCTCCAGGTGCAGATGTGTCTTGACCTGTATAATGAGAGAATTCAATAATTATTGTTGTTTTTTGGTTCCTAATTCAATTAAATTAATACAATGAACTGTATAACATTCACAATGAACTCAGAACATGTTTTCAATGCATTCATTAAAATCTATACACAAATGTTCAATATTTACAAAAAACTATAAATATTATTCCTGTTTCACAGAGAATGGACACCATCCTGTACAATGACTTCTTCATATTCCTAACAAAATGGTTTTTTACAAATTATTTATTTCTTAAAAAAAAACCCCTACAATAAATGTAAAATAATTAGTCAAAAATTTATGTTGCATGTTTTGATTGTATTAACTGTGGAACCACAGAGGACCTCCATGTAAGATAGCATCTTTATCTTGAACCAAATCCCAGAAGGCTTGGCATTTCTTATAGGACCAAATATAGATACTATATTCTCACATGCAAGCCTTGAACTTAGTGCTGAATTAACCATCAAAGAAAGAACCACTATTTCAAAGTTTAACAGCATAGTAATAATTAAAAGAAAAATAATATTTACACATTTTACAAAAAAATAAATAAATTAATTTTTTTACACTTAAATAAAAGTTTTATACAATGTCCAAATCTGTTATTATAAGAGGTTATTTAAACATATAATAAATACATCTGTTTGTACATGATAAATAAGGCACAAAGAAATACCTATCTTTGAGAAATATCTTGGATTAACAGTACTGATTACTAATGTTATTTTATACATAATATGAAAAACTACTTAGAGAAATTATATTTCTTAAACAGAAAACATTTCAGTCAAGACGGTGAAGTAAAATGTAATAAAATTTGGGCAAATAACAGTGTTTAAGGTTTTCATTTACTTCAAACAAAATGATTAAGCATACAGAACAAAAGGAAAAAAACAATTACTTTTCTACAATTAAAAATACAAAATAAATAAAATAGTAAAAATTTATAAATATGAGGTCTGTTCAGAAAATAACCGAGCTTTATTTTTTGAACCTTTTAAAGTACTCCCCTATCCTATTCACAAACTTTTCCCAGTGGTGTTTCATTTTGCAAAGATGTCTGAATAGGTTCATTTGAAATGGCTTTTGAGGTCTGTGACAAATTTCCTTTAATGTCATCAATAATCTCAAAACGGCATCCTTATATCACTGATTTTAATTTCAGAAATAAGAAAAAAATGCAAGGAGCCAAGTCTGGCTAGTAGAGAGGCTGAGGGAGGACAGTCATCTGATTTTTGGTACAAAACTGAAGAACTAACACAGCTATGTGTGCAAGCACATTGTCGTGGTGAAGGAACCATGAGTTGGCTTGCTACAATTCTGGTCTCTTTTTGCAGATTTTTTCACATAATTGTTGTAAAACACCTTCATATTAAGCACGATTCACTGTTTCACCTAGAGGCAAGCATTCAAAATTCCATTAAAATAAAAAAAAAAAAAAAACAGAGATCATCACTTTGACACTACATTGAGACTGATGAGTTTTCTTGGGGCATGGAGAACCTTTGTCAATCCACTGTGATGATTGAACTTTTGTCTCA
>JAAAKQ030063328.1:0-15731 GCA_010016005.3 Zanna intricata
TTTAAACTACATATTGTAGACATAATACATTATAATAATGTTTATATAAGTTAACTGTTTTAACTTCTCAGTATTTCAGCCATTACCAAAATAATTTTCACGTACCTCCAATGAGACCCCGCGTACCCCAGTGGTACGCGTACCACAGGTTTGGAATCGCTGCTGTACGTGATAGAGTGAATTAATTTGTAATTTATTGCTTTACACTATTATCTTATTAAGTCGGCATTTAAATGATTTCAAATATTAAAAAAAAAAAAACAGTTCAAATATACTCTTTATATATTTTCTTTTTAATTGTATTTTAAAGCTCTATTATTTTTTTTTTTTATCCTGAGCCTCTACCGATCACACCCTTAAAGCTTCTTCCATTCTAAAATTCTGTAAGCATCTTTCTCTTCCTCCTTCTACTTTGCCCTTTCACCCTTCGATGATGCATTTTTATGTAGAAAATCTATAATCTGAATTTTGTTAGGCTTGGAATGTTAATCCCTAATAAATCTGACGTGTGTTAATCTCATTCCTGACAATTTTTATGATATATTCAAAAATAAATTACGTAAATTATATCTTATTTACTTGGTGGGTCTAAGATTCAAGTGGGCGTTTTCTCATACCACAAAAATGTCAGGCATAGTCAGAGTTGGTCCTTAGACCCTGTAACTATTTTAGGTAGTCCTTTAACTCCAGGAGGAAAATAAACATTTGTTCAAAATCGTTAATCGTTAATGCGCTGCCCTAATCTGGGAAAAAAACCGATGTCCTCAGGGATTGATGAAGAACGAGCTTTTGATCGTTGTGAGTTTAGTTTTCCTCGAGTAGGATTCTTTGTTGTATCGTATCAGAGTTCCTCTACGGGTAAAATGTCCTTTCTTTACATTCGTTTCTTTCCTTTATCCTTCATTCTTCCTTCAACATTATCGTTTCTGTGGATACAGATCTAAATCTGTTACATCCTCCATGCAGAATACCATCTTTGGTACTACTAAATCAGAGAAAACTGTCTGCAGGCCGGACCAACATATCGAATAAATTCCTTCTGATGGCTGTAAAAGAAGGCGTTTGAAATATTATTCACAAAAAGCCAAATCTCTCCTAAAATTTAAATATAAATATATCCTATGTTACTGTCGAAAATAATTTATGGCATAAAACAATTATTAATTAATAAAAATTAGATGACAACATAAGTTGCTGTAACTGTTGTGTGATGCAGTAGGACCGAATTTTAAATTCTTAATTGCCCCGACTGATAAATAAAGCTTCTACTTAGATTTCTGAGAACTCATCCGCGTGTTAGTTTTGTCAGATGGGTTTTATCTTCCCGGATTTTAACCGGAATAGCATTACTAAACTAATACTAACAATAAAAAAATAAATTATAAAGATTTTTGCTGAAAGTGTTCCTGAAAGTGTTTATATTCCTATTTATAAAAAAGGAACTTAACAAAAAATATTGTATATACAAAAATAAAAAATAATGTAAGTACGCCTGAAAGCTGTTATCTAATCTACTATCTTAGCAACGGTTTGCCCTAAAGTTAAAGGATTTAGTAAAGTTGTAAAAAAGGTATAATATTGTAAAACTTTTTAAAACAATTTGATGTGGACAGCACATAACTTCCTTGTACGCCCGTTAAATTTTATATATTTTTTATTACATTTTTGTTTCAATTTTTTTTTTGTTATTGAATTATTATTTATTGTAAAAAACTTTTCCTAATCGGAGGTAAATAATTATTAATAAATTAATATATTTAAATTTAAAAAAAAAAAAAGAAAGAAAGCTGAATTCGAACCGAAGTGCCTTCCCCTTGTAAGAGCCAAATATTTCATTAATTAAAATTTTATTGGGCTATAACTCTGGAACCAATGAATATAAGTACTACTTATGATATATTGTTGAAAAACTTTCAATGAGGGCTTATTACTACAGTTAAGAAAAAGTCCAAAATCCAATTTTTTGGATTTTGTGCTTTATTAAACACTTTTGGTCCAGTCGATTGCAATCAAAATGGGATGTGCACAACTAGATGTTACAACAGTTCTAAATTCAAAATTTTAACATTCTACGGCTAATAGTTTTTGAGTTATGCGAGATGCACACGTACGCCCAAGTACAGATCTCACGCGGAAACTAGTCAAAATGGATTCAGGGATGGCCAAAATGGATAAATTGGATCGGTCAAAATATATAATTGTACTTCGTATAAGGTAATAAAAAGAAACACAAAGAGGAGGGGATATATTGACATATGATGTGACAGACTTTGGAATGGAGGGAGGATGTGATTAAAAGTTTAGTATTGTTGTCTTAAAACATTATAAAATTAAAAAAAAAAAAAAAAAAAATGAAACAACCTAAAAATTAGAAAATTTCATCAAAATAGTTACCGTTTCAACCAATTAATTAAAATTTTTTTCTTTTTTTTTAATAACATGAATCGTCAAAAAGAGGAAGGAATAGTTTTAATCCACCAGGATCAAATAAGGTGTAAACATTTTTAGCAATCAGTAATTTTTAAATAGCCTAAAATTTCGACATTTAGAAGTTTTTATTTTTTTAACTGATCTATTTATTTTATTTTTATTTTTAAACATTTTATTTTTCTTTAAATAAAATGTTCAAAGAATAAAGCCAATTTCAAATTTTATCAGAAGTGATAATACAAATTTTAAGCTCTAGACAAATGGGGGGGTGAAAGTTGAGCAACATCCTTTATCAATACTTATATAAATAAAAAGTGATATTTAATATATGAAAACAACCATTTTGCAATTGCAGTAACCCACCCATAAATAGAAAACTATCAAACAAATATTTAAAAGATGTAATAACAAACTGAATTACAGTCGAGCTCCCGATTATCAGCGAGCAGCTTAACTGCGATGCCTCTCGGATACAAAAAAGTTTTAAAAGCTTATAAAAAATTCTGAAGATTTAATGATTTCTTCGTTTTGTGATAGGTTTTACTCCTTCATTCATATTCTACTTGGAATGTGTGCTTTTTTTATGTATGATAACAATGCATTATAGCTCATTGTAAATTTGATAGGACGATAGTTCATTATGCGATGTTATTATGCCATACAAACTACGAAGTTCAATTGAAAGAAAGTATTTTCAGATCCTAAAACAACAATCAATCACGTCTTATTTAAAAAAAAAAAAAAAAAAAAAAAAAAAGCTGAAAGAGTAAAATGCACAATTCATTAATTCTTTTTAATGTCTACATATATTTTTTCTCGTTAGCAACTACAGTTTTAATAATTTTTTACTAATGAATTACTTAGTACATTCAATACTGTATGTAGAATCTATTCTACATACAGTATTAATAACTAAAAATTTGTAATATAATATTACGTATTTTGACTAAACTTTTAGATATTATTTTTACCAGGTACGGAATAACGTACTACAGTACCGTATTAGATTATTTTAACACTTATTACTTTACTAAATATTAATCTTGGATTTGCTATGATTTTGGATTATTCGCGATTCTCTTCTCGGTTATTATCGCGGATAAACAGAGCTAACTGTAAATAAAAAGAATAAAAATACAATATTAACCACTATAAAGGGCGCGCGCACTCCTTTTTCGCCCCCTCTCACTTACTCCCTCTCCCTTTTTCTAATATATAAACTTGTACTTAAATAAATGTTAATCCTAATTAATCTAATACTTGATATTTTTTCCCAAGACCTGAAAGCAACTAACTTTGTATTCAATTGGAGTTAAAGGGCCATGAATTACAAATTGTATACACATTTAAAATCAAGGTCAAGCTCTTAATTATATTACGAGTATTTTCATATGGAAATAAACTGACAGTTACAAGGAGAGCTTTATTTGTTGATTTAATACATTTTGCAAATACCGCTGTATTTTTCACGGTTAATAACAGATGGCAATGAAAATTACTTACAATTACAGAGCAGAACGAAATTGTCTTTAAAAAGATTACAAGATATTTATAAATTTCGATTTGCTTATTCTAAGGTTATAATTTATTAAAACAAATTTTAAAGTTAATATTGGATCTTGTAAAATATATTATGGCTGATTTGTAATCCAAAAGATCAAAAGAAAACTGATGATAATGACAGATATTAATTTAGTTAATAATAAAATTTTCCTTTAGCTGTACTTGAGAACAAACAGAAACTTGGATAGTCAAAGAAAATGTGTATTAAAAAAGATCTCAAGAATAATCAGCTGAACATTTGGCAAGAATAAAACGAAAAGAGAAGACATGTTTAGAAACAGATGAATATATAGGTTGACCTTTTGTAAAATACAAATTCCGATACCACATCGATTTTTTCAACTCCAAACTTATCAACCAATAAAAATAAATAATCTTAATACTTTAGAATCTTAATTTTCTTCAGAGATATTACCCTAATATAAAAAATATAAATACATATTTTTATTTACACATATAGTATAAAACAAGTTAATACTGGCAAGGTATTTGAAACTACGATAATTAAATAATACAAGATCTCTTATAACTGATGTATTACGTAACAGATGTATTAAGTTTTTTTGATAATATTTTTAGATTGTTTATGTTTGTTGTTACAATTTATTTTAATATCTTGTATTGGAGCGATAAACCTGAAGTCGATTAACAACCGAGAGTGCTGTGGTTATCGATTGTCTATGTTTTTAAAGTAGAATCTTTATTATTTTTAAATATTATATTTTCTTACGTTTATTGTAGTAAGTGGCTTTTGTCCAATGTTTATCTACGTTGAAGTAAAATATTATCATACTTTGGTACATTAGTTTTTAACAAAATTTTATAAAAGTAATTTTTTTTTTTTAAATAATAATAATTACCCAAAAGAAATTTCCTAAAATTTTTCAAAGTTAGAGTTTTCGTATACGGTATCAGATGTATCTATCTTACTGTCATTACCTCCTCCTTCTCCCCCCCCCCAAAATGAAAACTTTAATTATACTAAAGTATACCAGGCTGGTGTAATGGTAAACTCATCGTCAAAAATCTGTTTATCACTCATCGTCGCAAACTTGTTTAACAGCTGATTTTCGACGACGAAATTTCTGAGATTCAAATCCTAGTAAAAGTTAGTTACTTTTAAACAGATTCCAATACTAGACAGCGGATACTGGTGTACTTTGGTGGTTGAGGGTTCAATTAATTGCTTATCTCAGGAATAATCAGCTTGAGTATGAACAAGACTACACCTCATTTACATGTCATACATCATCTTCATCTCATTGGGGCGTGGGAAGGTTGCTTATTGCTCAGTAGTTGAACAGATTGCAACGCACACTGAGGAATAATAATAATAATAATAAAAATAATTATACCAATATTAAAAAAATATATATATATATATTTTTATTTTTGCTTATTTTGTTTGGAATTGGTAAACAAGTTTCCATTACTGTTGATATTATTTTTACTTTTATTTTTATTTTTAAAAAAACTAATAAATTTTGTATGTAAATATATCTCAACGAATTAAAATTTTTATTTACACTTAATAAAAAGTACATTTAAGCGTTAACAATGTAATAATTCATTCTTAATTATGCGTGTTTTAGAACACAGTTTTAAACTGCATTGATCAAATGTTTGTCTGGATTATTTAAAATATTTTCAGGAAACATTAAACATTCCAACGTAAACAGAGATAGTAAATACAAACCACACGTTATCATCATTCCATAGAGACTTCTGACCCTGTTTTAAAACACTTTAATAACTTCTACCATACGCCTAATACCTTACTATAAATTGGTAAACAAAAATAAAATGAACCGTTTTTTACTATAATTTTGTAAACAAAATTAAAATGAACAGTTTTTTTTTTTTAATATAGAATAATAAAATTTGATTTTTGAATTTTATATATATATATATCTGTCAAACATACTGTCCCGTGTGTATGTTAATATCATTAATTATTTGTAATTAAAAGCAACCAAATGCACATTTATATTAAGATAGAACAATTAGAAGGCCTTTTCGGAACACTCGGGTCCATCATCAGTTAACTGTGAGTTCTATCTTAATATATATAGTGTATCTGAAACTGTGAATTTATGTATTTCAAGAAAAATAATTTAATTGTGTAAAGAAAATACTAGTTTACTCAGTTATAGTACAACAATATTGAATTTAAACAAAATTAAGCCCAACCAAAGTTTGTTATAGATCGAAGATTTGTTAAAGATAAGAAGGTAAAGAATAAGATAAACAAAACAAAATTTAAAACAATCTTTTAACTCTATATCATTTATCACCCTCACGACAGAACAAAGGTATTCACAAGATATATACATATATAAACGAAATAAAATTAAATTAAAATGCACATATATATTAATAAATAAAATATATACCTTTTTTCTAGAAAACATTCCTCTAGGTCGTGGAGTAACTGGTTGTGAAGGCATAACGATAAAATAATATATATATTTTATTTTTAATTATATTAATATATATATATATATATATTTTAAAAATGAATCGGGGAAGAAACACTGCAGATTAAAAAATACTTAAAAACAGTAAGAAAAATCTACAAGTTGTTAAAAAAAGAATGCAACAAAACCTTAACACACAACAATAATAAACACCACAATAAACACAACTCTCTTCCGTCAAGTGAAACACGTTGCAAACTGAACCGAGCGTGTAGTTCACCACAAAACAGTGATAGAAGGTCGCGCGCGCGGCAGTATGTTCTTTTTTTAATATACATAAAGAGAAATGAAAGGAGATTTGTGATTGGTTAAAATGCCGGTTAGTAGACCAATAAGAAATGTTAACTTGATTCAGCTTCGCTATTTCTAGCCGGGTAATACAGACGACGGCAACGCTATGCTAATAGTATGTTGTATATAGCGTGTGTGTATACATACATCACATACGTCAAACGTACTCGGTTTTTTCTTTTAGTGTTACAGAGATATTTTTCGTCTGATTTTAAATTTAAATATGTAAATTTAATTGTTATGGATTATAGTAAACAATTAGAAGGACGATGACACCGCTTCATGCGAATAAAAAGGATTCACTTCGTTATGCTCCGAACAAACAAAACACTGAAATCATAACATTTTTTTATTGCCAATTCTTATCACCAATTATCAGCGAAAAAAATTAACAATATTAATTATTAAATTATAATTAACATAAATCCTATTAAATCGCTAGTTTATGGCGGCAGTAATTTTAAATAGATACTATTGATAAGACATTTTGTAAACAAATTCAATAGATGCGCTATGATTTAATAATTATTAAAGGATCATAAAATCAAATGAATAATAAAGATATTTCTTTAATGTATGCAGAAGGTATGAATAATTAATTACTGTTATGGTACAGTATTAAAAACAAAGCTATTTTTCATCAATTGTTTATTTGGAAGTTAAACGAACAAGACAACAAACCTGTAAGTACCTATGAGGACTAATCCGGTCGAGTAATATTAAAAAAAAAAAAACCTATTAAATATAAAAGTTACATACATACTTATATTACTTATCGGCATAGCCCGTACTTCAAGATCAAGATTTGTATCGTGAAATCAATTCCTCCCCAAAGAACGGCACCATCAAAGTATCCATCCATGATGGCAATAGCCATCGAGTTGGCTGTTGCTTTTGAAATGTCGAGTAGCTAGCCAATTCTTCAATTTTGTAAACAGATGAAAATTAGGCGGTGCCAAATCGGGGATGTAAGGAGTACGGTAAAAGATCTGCCCTTAAACTTATTTAGTACACCCGTAATTCTGGCGGCTGTGAAACCATGCATTATTATGAAAAAAAAAAAAAAACGATTCCATTCGTTAGCATCCATCGCCGTTTATTCTGTATCGCTTCGCTGACAGAATTGTCAACGTTTTACAATAAACGTCTGCGGTATTGTCGGATTCATAATTTCTGTCAACAAAATTTTATTATAGTCCCAAAAGCGGTAGCTTTAATCTTTTGTTCGAATCGGTTTGTCTGAAATTTTTAGGCTTGTTCGGGGAATGTGTGTGTACATCCACTGTTTGGAATGTTCTTTGTCTCAATATCGGTGAACCAAATCTAGGTTTCATCCCAGTTAAAATATTGTCAAGACACACTTCTTTTATGCTGTCTGGTATTGCTGAAAACCGTCAATGGCGTTCACATTCTTTTGGTTTTGTGGATATATGTGTTGTTTCGATACCCATGCTCCAAAGCATTTACGAGAACCCAATCTGTTTTCAACAATTCTGTAAAGAGTGAACCTTGAAATTTTAGAAAAATTTCATTAGGTTCAATAACTGTGAATCGTCGGTCATCAAGAACAGAATGATCAGTTTATATAAAGATTTCAACAGTAATATGGAATGTCGCCTTCTTCCTTCCTCGCCGTGTACATATTAGTTCGCCCTTCTCTAAATTTCCAGCAACAATCTCTTATACAACCATCCTTCATTACATTATTACTCTAATCTACACATGGTAGCTGACAGTGGATCTCGGTTGCAAATGTTCCTTCTGTTTGCAAAAAACGAATGGCGTTTTTGTATACCTTACAACTGATGGGAAACGCAACGATCGTCTCCATATTTCACCACGTAGTACTCAAATTTGGTATGTTTTTGGTAGAGAAGGAAATGGAGACTGGCTATATGTGAGATGTTTAAACTTAATTGAACTCTACTGCACTTGCGCTTTGTTACTATGGAAACCGGTTTGTTTGTAACGCTCGACTGTAAGTTAATGTATAATAGTCAACTTACACAGACCAGAATTGTTTCTATATAGAATTATCACTTGTTAAATTATCAAAATATTTTCATTCAAAATAACTGAAATTTTGCTCGGGGGTTCCTAATAAGTACCGTGGATGTTAAGAAGTTAATAAAGAAAAAAATAACTAATTCCACACATTACAAAAATGGGTATTTAAATTATCTTCCGAGATGTCATAATTTTCATACTTTTTAAACAGCCACTTTCTTTTTAGAAATTGGATAATTCGATTTTTCAAACATGATTAATTTCCCATCGTGATATTTTCCCACAATAATTAATACCCCATTAATTACTATGGGATCAGTATTCCATAATAATTATTTAGTATAAATAATTATCTATATTTCTATCTCAAGGTTTCTTTTTCAGTTTTACAGACATCAACTTTTATGATCATTTTAGCTCTGTGGAGATTTTTAGCATATGGAAAAATGTCATGCATTACCGGGACCTCCGGATGAAAGGCTGAGATGCAACCACTCTGAGTGCTCACCATAGATCACTCGTCTATGGTGATTGAATATTAAAATACAATAAATTTTTTATTAATAAATAAATAACCAAAAAATAAACATAGGACATATGTTAATCGGCTTAAAAAGATTTTAAATGCAAATTTATCCACAAATGTTTAAAAATCATCTATGAACACACGCCAAAATAGTAAGATTAATGTAAATTAACATGTTTTTCCTCAAGGTTTTTCAAATCCATGAATTCATCATTAGTTATACTGATATATAATAAAATACTATGCTATAAAATGGATTAAGTCGTTATATGAAAAAGCTTATGATTATCATGATCAACTCAATTAAGTATTTATTAATTCAGTTGATCATAAACAACTACTAGTTTTCATATTTAAGTTACAATGCGATACCTGATATAGTACTTTATAACTAAAGTACTATAAATCCATTGGTTTTTAAAAGTTTATTTCATAAACTGGAAAATCTAGTTTGTTATTTTAGGATAAGTTTTATTAACTACAATGGCATTACACTAGATAATATATTTAACCAATATAAATACATAATTCATCATGTATTTCCTAAACTCGTTGTTCATGTAAATAATGTTTTACATTGGATTTTCCTGTAGGTGCAAGACTTTTGTAAAAAAAAAAATAATAAATAAAAATACTAACCATTCAAGTTTACTTTCAGTTTTAGGTCAAGGTAAATTTTAACTATAATAAGGAAAAATGAGTTTTATTTAAGGAGGCTAGGGTAGACTTGATAGACGGTTAGTTCTGACAATACAAACTCCTCCATATATCGGACAGGCGCAAACAGTCAACGTTAACCTTCTGAACTGATTTAATAGTTTGAAACGCAGCATTATATTTTCAATATTTCCCTGAGATGGTGGTCGTTTAATGTTTCTGTGTTTGAGTGTGGCTAGTGATACTCTGGGCGCCAGTGAGTGTCCTTCTACTTGAATGATGTGATTTTCCTGAATTTCCCTGGCAGGCAATGTTTCTGTACAACTCTCACGTTGGAACTAATCGCCTTAGTGCGGGCACAGAAGGGTGTTTGATTTCGGGGGAGAAGAGTTGTTCACTGGGATTTTTTCATTGCTTTCACTCTGCTGAGGACAACTCTAGGATTTTTCTCGGAGCAACCTTATGATTTGCTTCACTATCTCGGTGACTTTGTGGTCTGCTATGGCGCTTGCGGCTGAAGTCCAAGGATTCAAGGCCGGTGAATTTACGACTGATTTTTCTTCAATTTTCCTGGATAGCTAAAGCTAATAACTAGGTATTACATATAACAATAACTACTGAATTACATGTCTCCCAGCTGCTATTCAGTTGTCATATTCACATTTAAAAAATGAAATTCTATGGATGTGATAAGCAACAGGTAAAAGATATTATTAATATTAAAAGAACTAAACTCCTTATACAAGCAAGAAACCCAGCTGTCTGTAAGCTCTGAGTTTAATAAAAACTATACACCTAGAAACTACATATGAACTGATCAATCGATGTCGAACAATCATTGTGAGTTTTCCAGATGATCTGGTATTTCAGAAATCAAAGTAATTTGTTTAAAAATAATGTAGTGTTATGGAGAAGAGAAAAATAAATTCGGTTAAGTATATGGTTGATCAGTAACAGAAAACTGAAGAAAATACAAATAATGATGATAGAATGAAAGGAAATGAAAAAGATTTCGCAGTGAAAATATGATAAAAGCTGTAAAGCTTAAAAAAGTAATGTTTGAAAAGAATTAATGGTTATTTATTTCGATGCAGGATCTTCTCTCGCGTATTTTATTTCACCGTGTTATCTCCTTCCTTTCAGTTTTTTAACAAGAAACTCTCTCTCTCTCTAAATATATATAGATATTCGACTAAGTGAAGGTCTTAACATTTCCTTTTCATGTATTAAACCGAGAACAATTTCAGAACGAATTTAATAAAACTTGGCAGTACTATTCCTTGAAGTTAAGATGGAAATAAGGTTGCTATATTAGAATCTTGGCCAAGGTACCGACTAAACATATCAATAACTTTGCTAACAAGCGTGAGCGTTTTGTACTATACTGCTGAACGTTCATGACTAGCAGGAACAATCCTTTTTATTTTCCGACAATATCAGAATGGAATAAATTGAAAATAATTGAATAAAAGTAATTTTTTGTTTTTAATGAATTTAAGTCATAACTTTTAATTCATCATACTAAATAAATAATAAAATTTTACATTTTGGGTTAAATAAAATCAACTGTACCGAATAAGGAAAAGAATTAGTTTAATAATTTGGTATTTACAGCTGTTCTTCCATTAACACCTTGAAAGATCCAGCTTTAAATTCAGTTAAGGTATGATAAATTTTAAATTGATTTAATATTTGTGTTTGTTTACTTCTGCGTTAAATAAATGAGATTGTCTCGCGAATGTTCAGCGTAAAACAAATAAGATTAGAGCTGAATTTTGGTGTAATTTCTTCTTTTTATGAAAAGTGATCATCTAAAAATAAATATCCTTATATAATATATTATTCGAAGCTGGAATGTAAAATCGTTTTATTTTATATTTTTATTAATTTTTTTTACAAAATGGCCATCATCTTGCTGAAGGATTACTTTTTATAGAAAGCCAAGGGTGACCGCTTAATATAAACTTCGTTGTATTTTTAAGTCACATTTATTTATACATATAAACTCTTGTATCATGATGACAAAAAAAAGTTTTAAGAAATTAGAACTTCTATATATCAATAAAAAATCAATGAGTAATTTTCATTCAATAGAACCAAAAGAAATCATTTCAGAGAAATCTAACTACTTTTCCTTGAAAATATCTTACTCACATTTATAACACGATACAATATTATGTTAGTATACGTCACATTTCCTCAACAGACAGTCGTGTTTCAAGAACAGGACACAAAAGTACCGTATTTTATTTTTATTGGATGTAGTTTTATAATAATAGCAATAAAAACAATAAAAAAAGGAGATGGTGTGTACACGTTAGTTCCTAGTACTGAATTAATCAGATTTGGCTACTTTAGTTGGCTCTCGCGCCAAAATCCTTTAGTTTACTGACGTCATCACAATCTGTTCGCGGAACTCGTGCATGATTCATCCATACACCCGCTAATCATTGGTTTTGACAGGTGAACCTCGTCATGAAACTTCTTGGCACACTTACCATACACTCTTCTTACTCGTAAATTAATACAACCCTACCTTCACCAACATATCACTAGTTCACTCTATCGGAAGGTAATGTAAACATAACCTTTACTTGGTTGAATAACTATTAATAAAACTGTAATTTAAAAAAGGGTATTTTTTATTTTATTTTATTTTATTATTTTTATGAAGGGATTTTTACAGCTGTCTGTTTTGTTTATTACAAAACTCCTTAATTCATACACTGAGCCGGCCTCCGTGGCGCGAATGCTAGCGTCTCGGCCTTTCATCCGGAGGTCCCTGGTTCGAATCCCGGTCAGGCATGGCATTTTTCACATACGCTACAATTCATTCATCTCATCCTCTAAAGATATACCTTAACGGTGGTTCCGGAGGTTAAAAAAAAAATAATAAAATTAACATACACTGTAATTACTTTCAATTCTCGTTGATTATTTCATGTTTTTTTGCAACAGTATTTGAATTTGTCAATGGATTTCACCATTGTTTTCTATTACGCGCAACCATTTAATATAAATATATCTGTTAATCCTAGAACGTCAATTAATTGTTGCACCAAATTTTGATATTTTTCATTCTTACAGGGTTACAATCTAATCCTCACACAACGGACACTAGTCCAAAAACATACAAAATTTTACTATAAAATTCATTTTTATCTTTCAACAATTCAATTCTTTCCAACAATTTATTCAAATTAATACATATTTAAAATTTATATTTTGATACATAAATTAAATGGATATTTAAAATTAAATGAAAAGATTTACATTTACAAAACCTCTTGAAGATTTTCTTTTTTTACTAATGAATTAATTCACCACATAAACTTACTAGAAAGCTTGTACATGGAAATATGAATTTTATGTGAAATATGCCATGTCTTACCGGGACTCTAACCTGGGACCTTCGGATGAAAAGGCAAAACGTTTCGCCACGGAAATCGACAACAAATTTTGTTTAAAAATAATATTAATTCAAAAAATTTTAAAGTAATTTTCTATATCCATATTTTTTTTTAACCTCCGGAACCACCGTTAGGTATTATATCAGAGGATGAAAAAAATGATTTGTAGCGTGTGTGAAAATGCCTTACCGGGATCCGAACCCGAGACCTCTGGATTAAAGGCCGAGACGCTACCACTCGCGCCCTGGAGGCCGACAATAATAATCCATATTTAACTAATACAAATAATATGTATTCAAATAATTGCAAAAAACACCTTATAAATTGTTTTATATTGATATTACTAATTTACTTACGCGCTCGCTCGTGTATGTGTACATGTAGTTAAACTAACCTTTGTAAATAATTGATAAGCAAAATGTTATTTTTATATCATCTTTTTGTTTCATACAAATTACACCAAAAGGGTATTTGTTTCCAAGATTTTGTTTATTTTAATTTATATTCGTGATTTCAATTCTTTGACAATAAATGTTCATACATCTACCACTGCAACTGTTTCTTTGGGAATTATAGACAAAAAAAGACACAACCTGTTTTAATTAAACTTGAAAAATTAACTAATTACTAAGATGAACCAATTAATATGACTGAAATCTTAGCAGTGCATGGCATTCTTAACTTAAAATATTTGGACAGTGAGCCGTCTCTTTTTTTTTTATGATTAATTCACAATAAAAGTTCAATGGTTGGGTGAGGGAATATGGAATGGAAATTTTTTAGCGTATGAAAAATTTTAAGTCTGACCGGAACCTTCAAGATAAACAGTCTGAGACGTTACCGTGCTCTGACTCCAAGTCAGGGCTCATTTTTAGACTCCGCCAAGGAGTTCGAACATTTTTTTGAAATTTCAAATGACACTTCTTGTAATATTTTTCAGGGACAGTTATTCGTGATCTATAAAACGTAGATGAATTTTAATATAGAATTTTTTGAGAAACTATTAATTAGGAAACAATTATTAATTTTTTAATTCTTCAATCCAGTTAATTAATTTGAATGTTCTTCTGCAATGCCATTTTTAAAATCACTTTTTTTCTTCTGTTTTCCTAAGTTACCATAAAATACTAATTCTATATATATATATATATATAAACGTTTTTAACATTTAAATTAAGTATGATACAACAGACATGTTTTCTTCAAGAAAGCTGATTAAGCATGCTTGACCTAGTTTACTTTTCATTTCTCTTACTTTTTGTTCATTCTATTGTATTTCATTTTTAAATAAAATTTAAAAAAATTTGGCAACATAGTTGTTGAACTTTCTCTTTATGGAAATAAATGAGCTTAAAATTTTATTCTTTCTTTCTTTCTTTCTTCTAATCAAAGGTGAAATTATTTTCATATTATGATTTAACTTATTTTATTATTTACAACTGTATTTTTAAACCAATTTTCTTACAAAAATATCATATTCTAAGATAATCATACATAAAAAAGAAAAAAAATATTCAATGTCGATTTATGTAGCGGAGTGGTAGCGTCTCGGCTTTTCATCCGGAGGTCGCGGGTTCAAATCTCGATCCATGGTATTAATGATATTAATCAAATTTCCATTTTCATATTCTAACATACAAGTGTGGTGAATTATTCATCAGTAAAAAAAAAAAGTTTTAAATTAAATTAATTCTTGTGATATTCCAGAAATCTAGAATACATTTTTTGATTCAGGGCTCAAATGTAGTTATATCCCGGGTTCACGTAATGATCCTCATCACGTGAACAAGGGATACATGATGTTAATTATGGGATATTGATGCACGGGATATTGATGCTAATTAGCATCAGTATCGTATCTATTAGCATCAGATTGGCATCTATGAATCGCCAGGCTAGGATGTATTGTCAATTGGAAACTAACGACGAGGACATTAATGAGAAGCCATCGAACAGGTCTCAATCTATCAACCTCTTGAACCCCAAGGATAACGCTAAACACCCGTTCCAAATCGATGAATTAAAATAATAAAAAGTTTTTACACACTTATTTTAACGGATGGAAAATTATTATGATTACTCCTAAGAAAAAAAAAAGTATTAAAAATATTATTTCGCTTGAAGAAAAGTTTAAAATCGAAGGTTAAAAGAGAAAAATGTTTAGATAATTTTATCGTGTATTTTTATTTTTACTTTTTGGAGTATTTTTTCATGATAGTAGAGGAGGAGGCAATATATTACTTCTATTTCTCTAAGAAGAATTGTAAATTAATTCTATTCAAAATAAAACATATTTAACAACTTAGCTGCCGGTCTCGCGCCGGCGCGAGATGCCTACCGACCAACTTTTATGAGCCAGTACGGCGCCGG
>JAAAKQ030063350.1:0-15729 GCA_010016005.3 Zanna intricata
TAATTATTACAAATGAAAATTTAGACTGATTTACAAAATTAAAGAAAAATTATTGCCTCGGGTCATATTGACCCGAATAGTACATGTGTTTAGTAAATGGGAACAGAACAGCAGGGTTAATTAATTCATTCATGACTAAGGATGCAGGATCCCAAGTACTCTCATGATAAAATTAAGCTAAGATATATCTTATGTATAGCTTGCTTGTTCAATGGTGGCAGATGCTATCAGTTCATTGGATGCGCCATAGCATCACAACAATAGTTTGTGGTGGTGTAAACTACTTGTCAGTTGAGATCAGAACTCAGCGTATAAAACCTTATGTTTACATGTTTTATACCAATAATTGAATTTAATACTTACATAATCAATCTTTGTTCACAGCTATTATTTGTTAATAAGTTTATTAATAATGTTAGTGTCCTCAAAGAAAAGTTTTTTTTTTAACTTTGTTTAAATTATTCTTAAATTTAATTTATTTTAGTGCAAACATAAACACATAATGTCGGTAGAAACCAATAAAATTGGTGGAAAGAATTATCAAAAATCAGACTCTAGCAGTTATTCTAATATTTATTTATAATTTTATGAAGAAAGAGGATGTAAAAGGATAAGCAAAAAATTTAAAATTAATTCTGACTCGTTAGTAAAGTGACCGTTTTATCCATTGGATCCTTAAAGTGCATTTTAAAGCAACAAGAACAGCCAGTGGAAGTGAATAAGTACTACTCGTAAAAAATCACCAAGGAAGAAGTTGAAAACTGACGTAGGCAATTTCAACAAAGGTGTTATTTGGAAGATGGTGAATGAGTTTCCTTAATTGCATGAAAAATGACCCTCTCTTAGGAAACTTTTGCAATTAGTAAAAGAGCAAATAATGTTTGATAGGTGAATTTGGATTCGTGTAGTCAAGAAAAATTTAAGCTGTGGTTGAAAAAAGCTGAAAACAAAAGAAAAAGTTTGATCAAGAATGATGTGGAAGTTGCATTACCTCATAATGCATTACAGAGAAGAAAATTGTCCAATTATATACATAGATGAAACCTATATACATTTTTCCCACACAAAGGGTCAAGATGGACCGATGGTTTTTTTAGAAGGACTGAAAGCACCTGTTTCTAAATGTAGTCGAGCAGTAATAGTTTAAGTGGGAGGAGAAAACAGTTTTATTGAGAATATTAAAAAATGAGTGATTACCATGATGATATGAATTTCAATAATTTAAAAAAATTGATTGTGTCTCAATTGTTACCGAATCTGTCACCGAGATCTGTAATAGTCGAAAGTGCACTGTACTACAGTATTTAAATAAATCCAGCCCTGATTTGTATTAAAAAAACAAGATGTATTTGATTAGCTTAACAAAAACAGGACACCATTTTCATATGAATTGTTCAAACATGAATTGTATATGCTGATAAAACTACATAAACTGCAATTTGTTTAAAATGTACAAAATAGATTCTTTGTTTGCAGAAAAAGAACACATTGCTGTCAGAATACCACCTTATCATCCTGAAATGCTACTGAGAATATCTGCATTGCCCAAAAGTATGTAACATTCAATTTAGAAGACACAATAGAACTGGCAAAATAGAAATTTAAAGAAGTAAGTAAGTAACTTCTGAACGGCGGTTTGCAAAACTGGAAAATTGTGAGACAAATTATTTAAAACTTGACTGATGTTAGAAAAATTTTTGGGCATTTTATTGTAAAGTTAATGAAATTGAGTTTACTTTGTGCAGTTCCATAGACAGCATTGATGATGAAGAGGAGAACATACTGAATGGAGTTGAAGAAATAGTATGACTTTGAAAGAAATTAATCTTATATTGTTACGTAATGTGTTCATTTTCTGAGTTTAGTAAAAATTATTTATGGAACCAATCTGGAAATAGTGTTGTAATATTATAATGTGATTCATTTTAGAATTGTGGTAAGTTGTTGGATTTTTAATAAATTAGTCTTTTTTACATTACTATTAGCATCATGATGATAATATTTTACAGTGATTTTGTGTTTTTTTTTGTTTTTTCTATTATTTTGCTGACAATTGATTCTATTGAGATCAAATAAGTTAAGATTTATGAGATGATTTATAGCGTATGTTTTGATTAATAGGTTTGATTTACAAGTAATGTAAATTAATTATAAGTTTTGTAATGATTCTTAGAAAAGAATCACAAATTAATGTCGCCATCCATTATCATATAGCCAAGTATAGAACTAAAACTATGTCTAGTTAAGAAGCTTTGTTTTACTGAAGTAGATTTATGATTAGCTTGTGAAGTGTAAATATATTAGGGACATAAGGAATTTTGATGAAGGAAAAATTATGGAGCCGAGTATGCTTAACTATGATTATATATATGAAAGATTGCTCTCTTTATATCTGCTGGGAGACTGAAACTCTCTCTGTTACTGGATCCAGGCAACTAAGAGTTTTTACATCTCTTACGCCACCAGTCGCCAAAAACAACTGTACTAGATGGTTTATATTAATAGAATCTAATATATAATTTAACAGTACAGAGGAATATTATAGTCTTAAAAAGATTAACAAGATTAACTTCAGTAAAATAGGTTGGATAACCATAAAGACTGGAGAATCTTTATGATAAACTAAATCAAAATCGACCCTCACAAATTCATAATCACCAATCACCTCATCACTTTGTAGACTTCAAGAAGGTATACGACTGCATCCACTGAGAATCCCTTCTAAAAATCCTTAAAGAATTTGGTGTTCACCAAAAGTTAATCTAATTGGAACAATCCTTAAAACACAGTTTCCAAAGTGAAATTTAGAGGTAAACTTTCTGAACCACTCAAAATAAAATCAGGACTTTGACAGGGTGGTGGCCTCTCCCCTTTACTGTTTAACTGCACTCTGGAAAAAGTCGTGAGAGAATAGACTAAATGTGTAGGTCAACTATTAAAATTGATACCAATCTTAATTGCCTTACAATCGCTGATGACCTTGCTGTATTTGTGAACAACGTGGAAGAAGCTCACAAATCAAAGAACTGGGAAAGATAGCAGCAAAAATTGCATTACTAATCTCATTTGAGAAAACGGAAGGAAGTTATGTCCACTTTTAAACAGAATTTCCAGTCCTTCAGCTAAATAACAACAAGAAATTAAAAATAGCTAACAAATTTAATTATTTTGGTGAAATTATAGCTTTGAATCTTAAAGAAAAAAATAATTGAAAATATAACAATTAAACTTAAATAAGACCAAGGTTTAATATATTCCACATACACAAAAAAAAAAAAAATCAACATCAATAAAATCTAAACTTTGACATAATAATATAGTTGTTAAACTTGAAGCACCATACCCTGTGAAATCCTGTTCAATCCAAACTCTTTATCCATAGCAGATAAACAAGATGAGTAACATACATAGAGATGGCTGAACTGATAACAAATGGTGGATAATTTCCCACAAGATTCTTTATACCATGTCAGAATCAATCATTGATACCATGAGCAAATGAAGACCAGCATATTATTGACACATATTATGAATGCCATAGACCAAACTAATGAAATAGATCTTCAATAAAATCAAGAATTACAAAGTGAAGAATATTACAATTGGTTTAAGGAAATCGAAGAAGATCTAGAGGAACTTAAGATCATGGAAGAAAATATTCTATTCTAACAAGAAAATCCTAAAGCAAAAATCCATCAGGTTCCCCCTAAAAAAGAGAAATGTACAACATAATTACACTAAAGAAATAAGAGCAGCCAGGTCTCTGTGGATGAAAAAAATATTGGAAAAGGAGAAGCAGATAGATTGCTCATTCTTGAATTTGTTCTTCAAGGATTTTGAAATAATGGGTTGATGAATGTGCTCCTCAGTGGACACAAAAATACTAATAATTATACGTATTATATAATTTATATTTATTTATTCAGCGATTAGCTGTTGAAGTAATAAGTCATAAGCAATCAATCAAATGATTGATTGCTTATAATTCTTCAAGATTTTTTTTTGATTTTGATCAAAAACATTTTATTTAATTCTTAGATGTCAACAGTTAAGTAGCTTGTTGCCTCCATAAAAAAGAGAAATTACAAATGTAATTATAAAAAAAAAAATCCAAGGTTTAGAATTAATTTTGTGCTGTTTTTATATAACTTTTTTATTTATTTGTAAATCTTGTTTTGTTTTAGATGAAAAACATATGGTTTATTTATATACACAACTAAAATTTCACTGGAGTGTTGCAACTTATAGTCACTTTAGAACATATCAATCAACGTTATTAGTGCTAGGTAAAAACCTTCTTTTTTTTTAATTTGTGCTGTTTGTTTTTGTATAATTTATTTGATAAATTCAAATTATATGTGAAACTTGGCATGTTCTAAATTCTGTAACATGGTACTCAAGATTAACCAGCAATTACCTTAGATGTACCAATTTTTATGTAGTTACAGTATCCAACTCTTATCCTCATCTTTATTAGATTATCTAAAATTTGATTAAAATTTATAATTTGTTCTTATTTTAGATTAAACTGGCCCCAAGCACAACAATGAAGAATCTATTATTTTAACTTAGGGAGCCTTTTTAAGAAAAGTTATGGTTCACTTGCCGATAATACTTTTAGAGCATGACAAAACACTGTTTCTAATTTTTATGATGTTGTTACAGCATTCAACAAGAAAGTTTCATTTTATTGAAAAATTTGATCTCATGAAATCTAGATGATAGATTTATACAAGTTCTCTTCATTTTTTTTCTTTGTAACATTACGAGCCCTTGTGGCTCATGGCTCATCTGCTTTTCTTGGTTCATCATCTCTCAGTTTGTTCCAACTATCTCCTAAACATATATTTAATTTTATATTTTTATTGTTATTGTTATGTCCCTTTAGATCTCATTATATTTAAATGTTCACTTATTATTAATATTACATCTCTAGGTTCTTTTTTCTCTGTAAGCTTTGAAAGCTTGTTTACATTATTTTTTATTTTTTATTTATTTGACACTTGCGTGATTTTTTAAAGATGAGCACAATTTTATTTTAAAAGTATTCTGCTTGATATGTGATATTCCATATCTCAGGACCATTTAAAACATGTTGGTTGCTTTATTTGTATTTTTTATTGGTTATAATTTTTTAAAGTATAAAAAGCTCTGTTTCTAGCTTGAATTTTTGCGCCTGTTGTAACTTTTATTCTGTCTGGTTTGTTGAAAATAATGCAGGGTAATTGAGGCACTGATATGGAAAAGGTAGTAAGTTCTAAAAAATTAGTTTTACAGGGGAATGAAAAAACAGTTTTGACATCACTGAAAAAACATTTATAAATATGTTTAAATCTTGTATTACATTTTAACAATTTTGTTGTATGAAATTTTTATTAAGACAGTTAAATGAAAAAAAAATCATTAATTATGAAAAATATGAAAATTATTAATTATAAAAAGGAGTATAAAGAGAATTACATTTAAAAAGAAAAAAAATATTATGTACAAAGATTACGATAAAATTCATGGTATTTTGGATCCATGAATTCCAACAGACAAGAGGTTTTTCTTTTAGGATCACTACTAATTGATCTTTGAAGTGGTAGGAGAGAGTGAATTTGCTTTTAAGAGATTTTCCCTTTTTCAAAATGTTGTGCTTCTTCCACAATTCCATTTCATTAAACGATTTACTTATTTTTACGACACGCAGATAATCCCTTGAAATACTAATCCAAGAAGCAGAGCTGATCTTTATTGGTGATGTATTTAAAAAGTTATCAGTGCAAGCTTTGTGCTTGTTTAAATAAAATACAGAATACAAGAAAATAAATGGGAACTGCGGAATGATGTACTCGGTCGACTATGCCTGAGTTGCACAAATTATGAGTTAAAAAATACGCTGTCAGTTTGATATATATATAAATTTTAAATTTCAAACAAAAAAAAAAAATATATAAAATTAAATAGTACATCTAAAAGAAAAACTTATACTACTAAAAGTCTTGGAAGTGACATTTTCATACTACTATTGATTTTACTGGCCAGTAAGAAATTAAATTACAAACATATACAAAAAATCATATTACAAATAATCTTTTATAATATTGTCCCATTAAAAAAAATATTTATATTACAAGTTATACAAAGTTCTCGATCAGGAGAGATCTCTCAACATTCGTCTGTTCATATACTACAATCTGGCTATTTGTTTACCGGTATATCTCGGTCCGTCTGGGTGCATGGAATAAGTAAAATATGACAACTCCTACCTTAAAATCCTTTGCATATAACATACACACTAAATATTTGAATTTTTGTTTTAATTAATTTTGACGCCATCTGTAACTGCGAAGTCACATCACCACCTCAATTATGCAATGACGCTGCATTCCAAAACATCATTTCCCTCACAACCCAACTTAACGTCTCTACGGCTGAATGACAACAAAGAAAAAAGAATTCCTTCAGTCTAGCCTATCCCCACCATGTATGTCGTCGAACTTCAACCTTGACAAAACCGTGCATATATCACTCGTTAAAATGTATATGTATACACATACGCAAGGCTTTCTCATGGGAAAAATGCATGATATCATAGTCTATAATAAAATTCTCTGATAACGATGCGAGTCATATGCCTATAGATATTATTAAACTGTTCACTTCCAAAACAACAAATGTAATTCTATAAAAGCATAATAAGCAATTTAGAAAATTGTTTCATTTCAAATGAGAACAAAATTTATTTTAGTAATCAATAAAACTGATATTGTACTTTATTTATTAGAACAGTTTTATCTTTCATCAAAATTTATGATGGTTACATCAGTTAACAATGAGAAATCATTGAAGTCTTCTTCTTTCTTCATTACAACATTGAATGGTTTCACATTCTTTGCCTCGCTAATCATTTGAGCTATTTCTTCAGGAATCCTGCACTAGGAAACATTTTTCTCTTTTTGATAATATAGAAATCTCTGTTGCATGGCATTTATTAATGCCCTGACACTAAAAATTTCAAATCTATATTATCAAAAAAATGTTTTACAATGGCGTAGATTGAAATCACCAGAATCATCTAGTTTTTATTTTGGTCGGTTTAGTTATCTTTCCGTACAGTCATGATTCTCCTTGTAGTTATATTAGAAAATGTGATCACCTTTAGAAGACAAGAGGCCACTTCATCCTCTCTGTGACCAGCAATGTCCTCATGCCATAAACATATAATACTTTAATAGTATCTCTGACATGAATACAAAGGTCAAAGATGGATAGCTGACGAGAATAAAACTATTGGAGTGTGGGAGTAAATAACACCTGCTCTATGTCAATATTGATACATGTTGAACTTGAGAGCATGCATCAAGAAGCATTGTCAGTATGTATACAAACGTTGCATTACTTTCTCATTGCTGGAAGGAAAGATTTGCAAATGATTTTCTAAAAACTCTTAAATAAAATCGATTGTTAATATTTGATTCAGGTTAGGCTCTCATAAAGGCGCGATACATCCTCTGAATACTCTGGATATTAAGATCTGGACTCAAATATTGTGTCAAAGATTTTTGCCACAAGAAGTGGCTTTCTTCAGTGGGAAATGATGAAATGTTTACCTTTATGAACTGCCTGTCATCCTCAGTGTATTTAATTTTATGGGTACAGGGTTGTGTATTTTTGCTCCTATAACTTGAATAAAACACCTTCCCCATCTGTTTTTCTCAATCACAGTTTAAATACTATTTTTTTATACTCCTAAAATATTTTTATATGTCTTTGTGCAAGCTTGAACATGCCAATTGTTTGATGGTAAACTGTAGATTGTAAATATCTGTCTTTGACTCAGACTAAGATCATCAGTTTTATACAACTTCCTTTGTTTTTTTTTTTTTTTGTTTTTTGTTCACCAAACCAGATAAAAAATTATCTTGGTTGTTCTCATTTTGGTTCCAAAAACCTGAATGCAACTATCGTACTTCATTATCCTCAAAGCCATATTTGCAATATGTTGCAAATATGCCATATTTGCAATAAGTCAATGACTAACAGTCATTGACTTCTTACTACCTTTTTTACAAAAAAATCAGAAAATTAATTTTTTTTTCTCTCCTTTCCCATGTCTGCGCTTCAATTATAGAATTAGCATATTGTAATAAATTCCCATCTATTTGTAGTTTATTATTTTTCTTGTGTATTTGATAAACTTTTCTTTACATATCATTTCTTGCAATCCAGAAAAGTTTGATGAAATTTTCTGGATTTTCTTTTATTGGAATATCTCAAGCCAATTAAGCAGATAACTTGTGAATAAAATTTTCAAAAAGTAAATAAATGTAATTAAAAATGAACAAATAAATGTTTATGCAGTAGATTTAAAATTGATGCAAATACTTATTGGTAAGATTAGGCTTGTTTTAGAAGATTATTCTAAACTTTACCAGTGCTTTATGCTGATGGAAATAATGAAAACAGTATAAAGATTTCCCCCTTTTTTCCTCAGACAAATTAATGTTGTATGAACAGAATTAATATTGTAAAATCTCTGACTTCAAATGTAACTGAATAAATTTCATGAATTTATGAAACTGTTCCATTCTCATGTATTGGATACTTTATGAGAAATCCTGTGAAGTATAAAAAGTAGCCAAAAATTGTTATTTTCTTAAACATTTTTGGAATGAATTTCTGGAGAAAAAAATTAAAAGATTACTTTTTCCAAAATGTATTCAGTCTTTCAGTTTTCAAAAAGTTGTGAACCTAAAGAGGTTCACAAAGAAAATTTGGTAGTTGCAGCGAACATAAGTGGGTGCATCAGTCTGATTCATTAGCTATCTATTTGTAAGATTAGTATGCCCTATTCTAAAATGACAAATACTCACCTCCTGTAGACGGTTATTCTGGATTGAAGAGTTCCATGGTAGCACAGTACGCTTGATGTACCAGAGTTTATTATCTACTTTAGCACTCCGGTCACCTTGCCATCTTCCTTGAAGACTGTTTAACAGAATTAATAAAATTGGTAGAAGTAACAAGATTAGTAAAAGATGGATGGCTAAATTCATCTTTATCAGTAGAATCCGCATGTTCATTGTCTGGGATTCCCACATGGCTAGAGATCCAGCAAAAACTCACCTGTATGATGCGATGGTTCAACTCAGCAATGGCATTATGAACTTCGGTGACAGTAGTATTTGATGAATGATATTAATGATTCATAATGAATGATTCACCTTACTGATGGTGTACAGTTCAGCATTCTAGACACTGGTAATACCAGGTAGACCAAACATATAAGTTCTGTCATTTACAACAAAAGCGTATCCAGTAATATCATTCTGTTTTGACCCATTGTTGTATACTACTGCATCTGTGTTTGTCATAGATATAACTTGATAAAATTAAGATCAGATTGTTTTATTTCAATATTCTGTACTAGATGGTTTATATTAATAACATTTAAAATATAATTTAAGAGTACAGAGAAATAATAATTTGAGTCTTAAAAAATTAATTTCAGTAAAATAATAAAATTAAAAAAAATATAAATACGAGGTGCTACCCAAAAGTTCAGGGAATTTGAATTTAACACGTGGAACCATTGCTGGTACGACCTGCTGCCGCTAGATGTGGCTAATAGTACTCTTTGTGAATCAGTGTTCCAACAGCTGTGACGGTGAGAGGCTGTATTGTTGACTTTTGTTACATAACCATGTAACGTGTTTTACTGCTTCGGCAAAGTTCTTAATGGCAGATTTTAAAGAGCAAAGAACCTGCATCAAATTTTGCTTCATGCTTAAAAAAACTGGTGCAGAAACCCATTGCATGCTTGTGGAAGCATTTGGTGACAATGCTATGAGTAAAAGTAAAACTTTTTCGTGGTATAAACAATTCAAAGATGGACAAACTAACAACAGTCGATGACGATGAGTGTTTAGGAAGACCACCAACAAGTGCAACACTGGAAAACATTGTGAAAATGCGAGAAGCTATTGTTGCAGATCGTAGACGAACAATCCATGATGTTTGTGCAATTGTACAAGTGTCATATGGGTCTGTGCAATGCATCTTGTCTGACAATTTGAACATGAGATGCATTGCTGCAAAATTCGTATCGAGACTGTTGAGCAGTGACCAGAAACAAAATCGCATAGCTGTCTGTAGTGAATTGAAAAATTCAGCAAGAGATGACCCTAACTTCATCTCCAATATCATAACCGGTGATGAAACATGGGTGTATGGTTATGATCCTAAAACTCAGCAGCAGTTGTTGCCGTGGAAGTCGCCAAGTTCACCGCTGCCAAAAAATGCACGGCAAGTTGCAGCAACGTGAAGTCCATGATGATTGTTTTTTTTGACATCAAAGGCATTATCCATAAGGAATTTGTTCCTCTTGGTAAAACTGTCAATGGGATGTTCTATTGTGAAGTTTTGAAGTGGTTACATGAAAGCATTAGGCGCAAACGTTCAGATCTGTAGGGTAATAACAGCTGGGTTCTGTACCATAACGCGCCCATGCACACATTGCTAGCTGTTTGGAATGTCTTGGCTTTCAAAAAGGCATCCCAACCCCCGTAGGGGAAGACACCCACCAAGTGACGATTCCGGCCGCCACACCACCCCTCCCGTTCCTAGCCCAAAAGGGCTTTACCGGGAGTCAAAAAGGCAGTAGTGATTCCCCACCCACCCTATTCGCCTGACCTTGCCCCGTGTGACCTTTTTCTCTTTCCGAAAATAAAATTTCAATTGAAAGGCTGTTGTTTTAACACAATTGAGGAGATTCAGGAAGAAACGCAGAAAGTGCTTCAAACATTTACACCTGCAGACTTCCAGAGATGCATGGAATCATGGGAGAAACGCTGAGATTGCTGTATCAATGCCAAAGGGGATTACTTTGTAGGAGACAGTGGAAATTAAAAGTTATGGTAAACTATTTTATTTTTATGGTAAAATTCTCTGAACTTTTGGATAGCACCTCATGTATATATATATATTACATAAAAAATTGCCAAATATAATATATACTAATACAAAAATACAAACAAACATGATTTAATTGTGTTTGCATTGTTTGGAAAATTTATTTGATTTTAATATTTAGAAATATTTTGAATCTGATGGGCTATGTTAGAATAGTTTTAAACAAAGGTTTTTAATGAGCGTTTTTGAAATGAAATAGTTATTAGTTGCCTAAAATTCACAAAGGAAATTTTCTACTTAGTAGGGAAAGTATTTCCTTATAGTCTAAATCTGCTGTGTTCAGATTTAAAGTTTAACTTAAATAGATTTTGCTTTTTTATAATATAATAAAATTAGGCTGTTCATTTAATTGTATGTGTTACATTTAATTAAGATTTGTATATTTTATAGGTCTGTTAATTGGAGTTCCAATGATAACCAAAGCATTTTCATTGCCAGATATTGTTGTTGTTATGGTTGGTAGTACTGCACATGCTATTGCCCGGGTTGTGTTCGCTACTGCCCAACAACCTTCATTCTTTTATATAGGTATGTACAATATAGATATATGAAATTTTTTCTTGTAATTACTGTTGACTTATTCTTGAGAGAGGATGAGTAAAAGTGCTGTTGTAGAGAATATTGTGATATTTTTACTGTACACAGAATGAAACATTGAAAGTGATTGCTAAAACCTTGAGTTCATAATACATATTTCTTGTACCTAACAATTGTGAAAGTTGATGCTTCCATTTCAATTGATTACAGTTTCATCAATGAACATTATGTGATGAGAAATTGCAGATTAATTATGTAATTTTTTGTAAAATTACCTCAAAATGTTCATCTTGGCAATCAGTCATTTTATTAATTATTTTTATTCTTTGTACATGATAAGGATATAACTATTAACTTTATAAAATTCTCCAGTAATATGATCAGTTTGTTCACATACCACAGTTCATAACTGTACTATCTTCTGAATTTTTTCAGTATGTTTCAGTATCTGCCATCTCAATTTCAGGATTCTTGTGCTTCACTCTCTTCCTCAATCATGAACTCTGGAAGAAAGGTTTTCAGTTTTTCTTACCGTAATGTAGGATTACAAACACCTTTTCTTTTTAAGTGATAATTAGAAAAATGCTTTGCATACACATCCTTCAGCTTAATCTTAATTTGCCAATTCACTCATAAGATGATTGATTCTCTGCCATCTGGATATGAGAATGTATCTTCATTTTCAAAAACAAAAAACACAAGTAAAGAAAAACTGGTATAAAATAGTTAAGTGATTTTCAAAAACAGAAAAAGTATAAAAATGAAAACAAAAAAGAATTATTATAACAAAAATAACTGATTACTGTAACTAATACTACTACAGTTTGGTACGCAATCATTTTTTTTTTTTCGTATTAGATGAAAGCTCTACCAACCACCATGTGCCTGCACGGATGGTAGTGTCGGGCTCTCACCGACTAAAACCCCTCTCCCCGTTTTTCCCAGGGGCATCTGGAATCGGCATAACATCGGCCAGCCCTGGGAGTCGGGGCAGCAGATTACCCTACCTGTTGCCCTTCCCGCTTGGGCTTCTGCAGCGGAGCCCCCCTTTGGGGTCCTCTTGGGATCTTTAGAGTGTGGCGACTCCCCGCTTCTTGTGGGCAGCCTCCTCTAAGAGGCTGCCCGTTCCGCCCTACACCTGACCTAAAGGGGCGGCATGTGCACTGAAAAATACACATGTGCCCTTCCCCCTTCTGCTCACGATCCGCACATACCTTGAGGGGCCCAAATGCATCATCGGACATACCCTGATCCAGAACACTCTTACGTGTGTCCCGAACCAAGCCGTCCTCAGCAATCAAGTTGCCTCTCTGTCCCTGCATGTCGCCACACTGTGACCCGGCGTCCACATCGTTTTTTGACGCCTTGTACCCTCAGTTTTTTTTTTCCCCCAAATCTAGCCACTATTTCCGACTACATCTGTTTAAATTAATAATTCGAGTTAAGTACTCGTATTATTAATTTTCAATCCTTAGTAGATCTGGGCCACGTTAGTCCGCTCCCCACTCAACTGCTTCACTTTCCTTCGCTCAGAGGATATTCGTCGCCAGTTCTTCCATTTTTTTCCAGTAGGGTTGACCCCTGAGAATATGCTGATATACTATCAGGTGTCCTAAGCCCTTGGCCTGTCAGACCCCGACCCATCTTCTGCAGTGAAAGAATGTATGGTTCACCGTGTCAATGTTGTCACAGTATTGCCACGTCGGGGTGGCTCACCTTCCAAACCAATGTGGTACACAATTTATCTTTTCTTTTCTGTTTAGCCTCTGGAACTACTGTAAGGTATTACTTCAGAGAATGAATGAGAATGATATGTATGAATGTGAATGAGGTGTAGTCTTGTATAGTCTCAGGTCGACCGCTTCTGAGAAGTGTGGTTAATTTTAACCCAACCACCAAAGAACACCAGTATCCACGATCTAGTATTTAAATCTATATAAAAGTAACTACCTTTACTAGGATTTGAACCTTAGAACTCTCGACTTCAAAATCAACTGATTTGCTATGTCATGTTAACCACTAGACCAGCCCGGTGGGCTATAGTCTAGCCCACTCAATCTGTCTATAATACGGCAATACAACTATGTAGCTGCATAATCATTAGTATTGTTTTAAGTCTAATTGAATTTATTTTATCATTAAATAAGTTATTATTAATAACTAATATTTAATTATTTAATAAATAATTTATTACTGATGGAGACGAAATGTGGCTGAAAATTTTCTTCAATATCTTCTCTTTTTTTCTGTTTAGCCTCCGGAACTACTCCTTTTTTTAGGCGATTTCAAAAATAAGGAGCCTTATTTTGCAATGAAACGTTTGTTAGTATTTCATCAATAAAATTTTAAGATTTAAGATAATGCTGACTCACTTGTTGCTTTGCATTTGTTGGTCTAATTAAATGAATTATAACATAATACTTCCATACTGTTGAATTCTGGGAATGAATGGAAGGTGTTACTTTAATTTCAAACAATTTTTTGCAAAATATAGCCCACACATTCTTTTGACATGACTACAGTGTCTGCTACCTTGTTCAGAGTCTCTCATTTATCTGTCAAAACAATTTTATGCACTTATTTATCATTTCTGGCATAGTCAGTTCAGAAGGAAACACGCAATTGTTCTTACGTGTTCAATCCATTTTTAATTCTGCAACCTCTCTCTTCATCTGTTTAGCCTTCAGAACTACCATAAGGTATTACTTCAGAGGATGAATGAGGATGATGATGATGAATGTGAATGAAGTGCAGTCTTGTACAATCTCAGGTCGACCACTCCTGAGAAATTCTGCAACCTAGCATTTAATTGTTGTATTTGATGAGTCTCCCAATGCCATATCAAGCTCTTCTTTAATTTCCTTTTCATATAAATCTTTCAGAAAAAAAGTATTAATCTCTGCACAAATTTTCTGATTTTTCCATTTTTCAAAATCTGCCTTAATTCTCCACTTTGATGGATTGTACATACTGTACTATGTCAGCGAATCAAATATAAACCGGACATTTTTGTATTTTAATTTATTGAAGGATAATAGAAATACATACAATATTATTTTTGTACATAATTTCCTCGTTTGAAAACATTTTTCCCAGCTTACAAATAGCTTTTTGATCCCACTATTGTAAAATGAAGGTGGGCATGATGTCAATCAATTGCACACAAACTCTTTTAACAGTGGCATCGTCTTCAAATTTCTATCTTCTGAGTGCTTCTTTTAATAGTCTAAACAAACGATAATCGCAGAGCAATAAGTTCAGATTGTATGGAGGGGAATCCAGTGTAATCCAGAATAAGGATGCAATTTTTTCTTGAGTTAGAGCTATGGTATACAACCGAGCATTGTTATGAAACAGAATGACGTCTCAGATTAGAAATTGACATCTGTTTAGATGATATGTTAGTTTTGATTCGTCTAAAAGTTGGCAGTAGTACGCAGAATTCACTGTACGATGTTCATGGAGAATGTCAACATGCAAAACTCCTTTGAAATCAAAAAAATACTGTGGCCAGAACCTTTTCAACATCTGTTATTGATTTAGTCATTTCACAAATGTGTAAGAAAGCAAACCAAAACTTATGTTTATTAATAACAGTATTTATGCATTAAACAATATAAAACCAGAAGAGAATTTTAAAAGATTTTTACTTACGATCAATCACAATATACAAACATGACAAACTGAAGTTGAAAATTTAAATAAAAATGGTTTTATTGAACATATAAATTCAGGTTATTACTATAACTTAATGCATTTATATGTTGGAGATAGGTTGAATGGAATAAAATACTACAAGAAAAAAATTATTAGCAGACCAGGTGTTTTAAATGGTGTTATATGTTTTAACAGGATTACCATTTCGAAACCAGTTTAATTTAAAATTTGATACTAAAGAACAATTGGAATTTATTTTTAATACAAATTTACATCCAGATATATTGTCATTTATATCACATGTCCAAAAAATGAAGATATTTTTGAAAAAAATGATAAACGTTCAGAGTCAACTATCATTTCCTCCTCATTATTTTATAAATAAACTAATTGCCTTCTCATTCTTGTAAAGTATATAAAGTTGTTGCAGTTCAGTTGGCCTAATTATCAGCTGACATTTAAAGAATATTACTACTAATTATTATATTATTTCATCCAAATTTCTCTCTTTATCTGTTTAGCCTCCGGAACTACCATAAGGTATTACTTCAGAGGATGATGTGTATGAATGTGAATGAA
>JAAAKQ030063361.1:0-34588 GCA_010016005.3 Zanna intricata
TATCATAGTCCCTGCAGTACAAACATTCGGAGGTTGATGCTCTCCTCCGCCCAAAGAGATAGGATCGGAAGACACCAACCATGTCCTGTCAAAAACTGTCAACCACTAATTAAGCTGTCCAAATTTACGGTCAATCCATGGCGCAATATACGTAATTAAACGATACGTCCAACGCCCTGTTGAAGATTGGTTCCATCTCCTTTGCCATTCTCAGATCATATCTTGTCGTGCAGTTTCCCTGTTTTCACCCTTAATGATCTTACATCGCATAACGGCAAGCTGGTGGAGTGGTGGAACACCAGCAATTACTAATGAGTCCTCCGTTGAAACTGAGGTGTAGGCAGATATGATCCGAAGGGAATTCGTCGTTGGACTCCCTCCAGAACGCGTCTGTTTATGTCCCTCTCCAGCGCACGCCCCCAGGCTGTGACCCCATAAAGGAGCACCGAATTCATTACGTGCGCGTAGATCTTTCTCCGAGAGGACCTCAGACCTTCCATGATACTTAGCAATCTACTCAGTGCCTTCACTAATCGTTCAGCCTTCGCCGAGGTTTCCTTGGCGTGTACTGAAAACGTCCTACCCTTGACCAGACAGCCCTTAGATACTTGACAGAGGTCGAGCAACAGATAAGATGATCATCTAGTGTAATCGCGATGGGAGCCAAGGGTCTTTTGCCAACCATCGTAATAAACTTTGTTTTTTCATAAGAAAGGCGTAGGCCTCGTACTTGTAGCCATTCTTGAACTTTCCGTAGCGCTATATTTATCGTGACTACAACCTCATCTTCTGCTCTCGCCCACACCACCAGCGCAAGGTCATCTGCGAAAGCAAGTGGAACAACTCCGTCGGGATAGGGCAGTTGGAGAGCACCATCAAATACGAGGTTCCATAATGTAGATCCTAGGACTGATCCTTGAGGGACCCCACATATAACCTGAAACCGGACAGTAGTATCTTCTTTTTTTTTGTTTAACCTCCGGAACCACCGTTAAGTTATATCTTCAGAGGATGAGATGAATGAATTGTACCTTGTGTGAAAAATGCCATGCCTGACCGGGATTCGAACCCGGGACCTCCGGTTGAAAATGACAGTAGTATCGGCAGAATAGCAAATTAGATATATATCCTGTAAATATCATCCTGCACAGGTTGTTCTCAATCCCGCGGTTCCTAAGGGCTCCAAAAATGGCATTCCAGCGCAGAGTTGAAAGCGTTCATGTCTAAAAGAACGGCCGCTGGAATCCTCCTTTTGTGCCTGGTGCCACTTGCTGCCTTCTCAACTATACAAACTAGCTAGCATACAGCCTAAGGGACTGACCTCCCCTGCCGGAAGCCGTATTGCCTGTCTGAGAGTCCGCCTCTCTCCTTGATGGTCTGGCGAAGCCTGGCATCCAAGATCTTTTCAAACAATTTGCACATTCCATTAGTCAGACATATAGGTCGAGAGGCTGCCGGGAAAACATCCGGTCCCGGCTTCGTCACTAGGTCTAGCCGCGATTCTTTCCATTCTAGTGTGGCTAGTCGAAGGCCATCATGTCGTTAAGCACCCGTAAGATCTCAGCGGGGGTCTTTTCTACCAGTATCTTAATAATCTTCATGGGGATCTCATCCGGTCCCGGACTACCGTGAAGCCGCAAACTCCATCCCGCCGAAATCAACTCGGAGAGCTCAATAAAGGTGACCTTATCAACGACAATATCTTCTCGATGCTGGTACTCACCTTGGGTCAGCTAAATGCTCACACCTCCACTGGCCACTTCATAGTAACCGCATTTACTAATTCGTCAACTTACATTGATTGCTCCAAAATGCCACGTAAGTCGTGAGCCTGAAGTTGGGTTTGTATAGCCACTTCCATCCCAACAAGCGAGGCCGCACCGCAGGTCTGACAGACGATCTCTGCTTCTAGAACATCAGCCTTCTTAATCCACAAAGCTTCTAAGCAGATGAAGAGGATGACGTAATCGTGGATTGATGAAGACTGCCCACCTTCATGACTTCAATCCAAAGCTTATCCATTACTCCAGAGCAGGTTTTAATCTCTTTCTTTGTGTTTGAACAGTTTGCCACCAAAGATGTAACCGTTTGATCTGGTCTACCAGGCTCAAAAAAGTTTTGTCAAAATTGATGTCACCATCAGGTTGATCCTTACCTTCACAGACAGAAAATTCTGCTGCCAATGTCGGGTTCTTAGAGTCTCTCTTCGGTTGTACCAAGTTTACATGACTATTTCCTGTAGTCGCCCTTGATTTCTTCCCAGTCCTCTCTGAAGGTGGGGAGCCGTGTATAGGTCGTTTCTTCGCCGGCCTGTAATGTGTACCTGATGTAAAGACCCATTTGAGAACGAAAAACCGTTGTCAGAATCCGGTTAAGCGCCACAACTAAAATTCGTTACTGTACTACTTGTACTACTATCATCATCATCTGATGGTGTGTGGGCGGCCACTACGTCTCTGTCGTTGGGCGTTAGACCTCCTAGAGCTCCGTCGATGATCATCTGAGCGCCTAGTGGCCGCTGTTCTACTCGTTTCCCCTACTGAAGTCACTGCAGATCGTGATACACGTGTCACCATTTTATTGTCACCAGAATCATACGAGTCAATTACGTCGCAGTCTAACCGTCCCCTGCCACTCATATGGTCCTTAGGATGACCTCAGCCACAATCGGGGTATCGGTATCGGACATCATATAGATACAAAATATAAACAAAAAACAGCTGTTTTTCACAAACACCGTAAATGAAAGTTTTTACAATTGAATTTAGTTTAATTATGTCAATTTCACTTGTATTAGCTCCTAAATACTATTAGTAACTTAAAAGAATTAATTAACAACAAAAATAACAAGTCCAAAAAAAAATCTAAAACTTAGTCTACGGTTGCTATTGGCAATGTCAACTGGTAGGTAATCAGAGAAAATAACTATAATTGCATTCTATTAAACCATAAACACTGAAATCTGTTTGTAAATGTAGTTTAACAACCCAAAGAAGGGGTTGTAAACACAAAAGTCTGCATATAATTCGTAATATCAACAAATCAGACTTAACCTACCGTTGCCAAGGACAACAAATCCTGCCTACGGGAGACTGAAGCAATAACGTTAATTTAAACTGAACAATGTTCTGTCTAGTAATAAGTGTAATGGATCTGATCCGAGTTGTTTTTAAATAAAAATTTTAGATTCTCAGTTTTCTTTTTCTTTTTTATATTATAGTATTAACATTATTTGTATTGTCATTTTTGTGATTGTTGTTGTCTTTGTTGGTCATGTGGTTATCAATAATTTGCTTCATTTTTATTATTGATACATACGTTGATGTATGCAATTTAAATTTTGTAACTCCTTCAATTAGCTAGATTTAGCTAGAAGGAGATAATACTGACATTTGTAAATTTATTTTAATTGTAAACTTTGTAATAAATGAATAAATATTATTATTTTTTTTTTATTATTATTTCTTTTATTAGTTATACAGTCATCGACTGCTATGGCATTACCCCTCGTCATATTCTTTAAAGTTAATCATTAATCACCTAAGGTTCGTCATATATTAGGGTGTAAAGGGCCCTAAAATTTCTTTAAAAAAACATTAAACAAACACAAAACGTTACAAACACAACATTGAATACAGAACAAAAGAACTCTAACAGGGTGTAAAGGGTCCTGGTATTTAAAAGAAAATAATTTAACAACATGAAATATATTGACAATACCAAATTATTAAATTTCAATATTCACAAAATTCGACTTCATTATTTGTAATTACAGTTTTGCATAACTTTACACTAGTTAAAAGTCCAATGGCGTGCAGATAAGCAACTATTTTTACTTCATTTCCATTCTCCAAATCAGCAGAAATTTCATTTACTAAACCGAATCTCTTTCTCAGGTCCTCATATATGGTACATAGATGCTTGACTGTAAGTGGTTTGCTGCAAACACCACATAATGGTCTATCTTCGCCGGTTAGCAAATATGAATTGGTTATTCGTGTGTGACCGATTCTAAGTCTAGTCACCACCACTTCTTCAAGGCGGTCAGTTTCATGTCGCTCTTCCATTTGTATGGAGAGGATTTTAATTTAGTTCCCAATCCTTTCCATTCGTTACTCCAGTACGTTCTAATTATATTTGTTAAACAATTCTTTACATCAGCCACTCGTACAGGAATTACATCCAAGTTGTCACAGACTGTTGCCATTCTGGCAGCTTCATGTGCACTTTCATTTCCTTCAATACCAGCATGCCCAGGAGTCCATAAAAATACGCATCACTGTCCTCGTCTATGTAAAACATATAATATGGAGAGGATGTTAGCGATCAGGATGTCCTTAATATTCTTGTTCCCAATTGCAGTAAGTGCGCTCAGTGAGTCGGAACAAACATGCAATCTCTCTTCGCAGAAATGTTCACAGTAGTGAAGAGCTTGCTGTATGGTAGTGAGTTCTGCCGTGTAAACGCTTGCCATATCTGGCAGCTTCAAAAAATGGGCTTCTCCATTTGCATATATGGAGCATCCAACACCGTTGTCGGTTTTAGAACCGTCAGTATAAATCTTAATGTATTCATCGTGACTAATAATTATTATTATTATTTTTCTTTTCCTTGCACCTTTTACTGATCCTTGTTTTTATGTTTCCGTCTTTTCTCTCATGATATATCCAGCGATTAGGTTCCTGAATTGTTTTGATTATTAAGCTTCTAATTTCGTTCATTCTTCAAATTACTCCTCCATTTTTCAGGTTGATTATTTTTCTGCAAGATTCACTTAATCACAAGTAAAAATATTTCCAGTATACTTTACTGTTTTTCTTTCTACCCATATTTTAAAACCATATAGGTAAGCACACTACCAACTATTTCAAAGAGACTTCTTCACATTTAATTCCATTTTATAACATAACTTTCTTTCTATTAAACGATTTATTATTTTTGTCTATTTCGGTGTTTGATTTCTTTGAACTTTTTCAATGTTTTATTAACATACTGTCTAAGTATCTGAATTTAAAAAAAATTTTTTTTTTTGAGTAAATTATCTCATCATTACTTATTTTCGTTGACTAATTGTTTCCTAGCCACATTAGTTTGGTTTTTTAATATTCTTTTTCAAGCCTTTTTTCTTTCATAATATCTTATATCACCTGTCTAATATCCTGTGCTTTATTACTTAAAAAACATCATGCCGTCTACCGATCTTATTCAACTCATTTTCATTTTTCCTGCCCTTCATCCTCATATACGACCTTTTGATAATTTTACTTTTTTATAATTTGAACAAACATACTCGTATTACTCCAAATTACTCATGCATCTCTTTTGTTTAATTCCTCTTCCTAGATCATGTCTAGGTAACTTCATTAACCTTTATCTTGTTAGCACCTTTATCTTGTCACTCTACATTGTTACTCCGGGTCTAAATTGTTCTTTAACTTCATTAGCTGCTAATTCTATGTAAATATTAAAAAGTAACGGGGATAGGGAACATCCCCATGTCGGAGTCCTTTTTTATTACCTTTATTTTCTTTATAGAAAATAAATAAATAAGTAGTCATACAGTAATCGTAATTATCAGTTGCATCTGTGGTAGAAGATTAAAATATAAACTCTTTTAAACACTGGAAAATTTCAGCATTTTCATCATCACCTTTTTTAAAAATAAAATATATTTTACTAAGAATGAAGATTTTTATCAGAAATTTAGAAAAACTCTTTTCTTATCTGAAAGAAGAAAAGCACTGAAGCAGAAAAAAGAAGAAAGAAGTTAATTTAAAAAAATGGACAAAACGTGAACAAGAAGATAAACTTTAATTTACTAACAACTTATACAATTTCCCTTTTTCTTAAGTATATATTTATTTATCAATATCTAACCAAAAAAAAACAATTTTAAAATTAGTAGAAGATTTGTAATCGTATAAGTAAAAATTTAATATTATGAGTCATTAAGATGTATAATTATAATTTAATCCTAAATTATGCATGTTTACGAATCCATGATATGTAACGTAAAGGTTTTCATGAGTGATATAAAGAGAAAAATGAATCTGAAAAACTTTAACATGAAGATAAATCACATTGCCCTCAAAATGAAACTCAATCCCTACATGACATTAGATGAATAAAACATTTTAATGCAGAAAGTAAAGAAACAGAAGTGAAAGATGAGAACTATCATTTTATTAAATTAATGTGTATGTCAAATTTTACATTAGTAATCACAATTTATAATAGCGTTTTGTTTTTTTACAGGAAAGGATTTTAAAATAAAAAAATAATTAAAAGATGGAATGAAAATTGATTTCATTTAATTTATGTGACTATTATTGTTCTATTAATCAGTCCAGAAAACATTTTGGCTCCTATTTATCATAATTAAAATCAAAATACTGATTTCTTGACTTTTAATTTAAAATTAACTTCATTTAAATTTAATAAAAATTATTAAAACTTAAAAATTTATTATTTTCTTAATTTTTAGTTTTTTTACAGCTTTTTCGTCCATTGCATGGAGTGAGCGGGCGTGGGGTCGAAAATGGATTTTATTTACATTTTAATGTATAAAGAGTTTGAGAAAACCATTCTCTTAAATTGTGCGTTCCTTATAAATATATATTTATATATAAATGTTTATTTATTTATAGGCCTATGTATAACATTTTGTGGCTCAAAACTTTCAACAACTATTTGATAAATTTCATTGAAATTTAGATACGCTGTAGTAGAGTAATTGAAGTTGTGCAAGTGAAAATGTTATGAAAATCGGTTGAGTCGTTCTTAAGTTAGTTGACAAACTTTTAGCTGGGTTTGTTAGAAAATATGTAACCTATTATATATTTTCAAGTAACGATAATTCGGTCTTCATAAGCAGAACTGCGCAAGATTATTTTTGTCTTTATTTAAATTTGGGCAGCTATAAAAATATATCGCTGTTGGTATAAGAATAAACCGTTTTCATGAAACACAAAAGACTCATGATTTGCTTCCTTACAAAACCACGAAAAAAATGAGATATAGAGTTTCAAGAAACGACTACTGAGCTCTTCAGTATGAAGAAATATACTCGTATAAATTTCAGATAAACTAGAGATGCTATGCATTAAAAAATAAGATCGGCTGAATTCAATACAAATGCAACTGCTGAGTAACTTTTACAGTGAAATGCAAATGACATTTATAAATTAAGTAAAGTTCTCATCGTTTCATCTTTAACACAGATATTATCTAGTCTGTAAAACTGCGTTTTTCCGATTGACCGTTAAATGGAATTTATCTGACACAAATTAATAGAATTAAATATCCGACGATAGAAGTAATCGATTACAAACAGTATGACTCTAACTGAAGGCTATTATTCAATGAAAATTGTTTTTTTAATCAATTATCAACTTGTTTCCTAATTTATCTTAAACAATTTTAGCATTATTTTACTTACATAAAGACAATTTTTATTTTTAATTGCTTATAGTTTCAGAAAATTTCATTGTAAAGTGCATCCTACATTTTTCCGTTTTAAAAATAATTTTATAGGTTTCAATTAATTTACCAGTTACTTATAATGACACCAAAGACCACTACAAATTTTTTTTTAAATCGTCAAAATTTTGGCAGTCATTAAATGTACAATGTAACATTTAAAACTACATTAAAAAGTAAACACAGGGATTGAATCGAGAATTTTATCCTTTAATGATAGTTGATAAAATAAGATTTTTTTTAATGAAATAAATTTTTCTAATTGATATCTCTGTGGAAAATTAATCTGGTTTGAAGTGTTATATGATAGAGATTTATAAGAAATTATTTTATTATAGTATTACATTTCATAATTTATAAAAAAAAAAAAATTTATATTGTGACGGACGCTAAACATATATCACTATAGTTTTAATATTTTAAACTATGCCTGTAACTAAATTCTAATAAAAAGTAACAGTTTAGCGGAAAAAAAAACCTTAGAAAGACGATGAAAAATAAGATAAAGACTAATTTTTAAAAAGAATTTGATGATGTGGAATAAATAAAATGTTAAGAAAATTTGGTATAAATTGAGAGAAAAGAAATGACTTATTTACAACATAAATGAGAAAAAAGTAATACTTGTAATAATAGAACATTAAAAAAGTTGGCGCTCCTATAAGGACAATAAGATCAAGGAAAGCTCTTATGTAAAAAGTGAATGTACAAATATCAAACGTAAACCTAAAAATTCAAAGAAAACTTTCAAAGTTTTTATGGGATGTTTAGCACTTCATCGTAGTAGGACAAGAGAAAAAAACAAAACAAAAAATAATAGAAGATTTGGAATGAATTACAGAAGGATGTTGAGAATTAGGCAGGTAGATAAAATTAAAAATGGAGAAAAATTCTAGTGTAATTTTTTAAGATGACGAATAGTTATAGGTAAATTTAAAATTTACGTTAAATCTTCTTATATATTAATTTAAAAGTCAGGTGTTCTAGTAGAAGTTCACTTGTATTTCTAAATACTTCAGCGACACTTTTCTATAAAAATTACTGAAATAATAAATTTTCTGTTAAATATTTTTTACATCAACCAACATAATTTTTAATTTATAACGAATTTATATCTGTAGTTATCTAATACAGAAAGTTATTTACTCTGAAATTCAAAAAAATTACATTTTAAAATTCAATGCACTCCCTGTGTTTGCTTGGCTGTTCACTCAATAATTTGGTTGGTTACACAAAATTATATTTAAACTGTAAGTTCAGTAAATATTGTGTTAATAATAATTTACGAATTTTCGTCAACCGAGTGATTACTGAGATAAGTGAGTTCTGTCAAAATAAATTCTGACATCCCGATTTTTATTCGGGATGTTTGAATTCTCTGATTTTTAAAGTGATTAAAAACTGGCTTGGAATATTTCGGTAGTTGATTTAGAATATTTATGTAAACAGAATATTTCCTATAAATAAAGGTAGAAAAATGCTTAGTTTTTGAGTTATCTTTTGCGAAATATTTTGCTTTGATTTCTGGGATATTTCTATTTAAACTTCTATTTAAATTTAACCTCTATTTAAATTTTTCACTTAATTTGAACACAAAAACTTTTCAATGGCTTCATTTAGTCCATGTACGAAAAGGTAGGATGAACAATTTTGCTAGCCGTAACATGAAAATACAATGTTTTCGAACATAAGTTTTATCTACCATATTAGGACCTAATCTGTTCGCGAAGTATTGATTTTTCAATTTTGAATCAACTTTATATTACAAAATTTATTGTAAATGGTTTACCATCTTTACTAGTCAGTTTCAGAGTATAAAAAGAAATATTGCCGATAAATTAATGTTTCACATAAATGGGGTAAGTTACGTACACTTTAAAACATTCTGTTATAAGTTTCATGCGCAACGGCTATTTTCCACACCTGTTACAGTCTAGTCGATTTCTTTATAATGTTATATAATACAACCACCAATTTTTAAAAAACTAAATTTACTTTTTCTGTTATTAGAAACCATCCTGTTTGAAATCCTTTTTATATATTCTTAATTATATTTTCTTACGTAGTTCTCGTGTTTCAATATCGTTTCTTATAACCGCATTAGAAATAACTTAAGGATAACCTATAAATTGTTATTTGATTATTTTAACTTTGATTTTACTTTATTTTTTAATATTTTTTGTTATTTACGTAAAACAACATAATAATTAAGACAGTATAATATTTTATATAAATTATATCAAATATAAAATATACATTCGTGTATTTCAAACGAAAAGAAAAGAAGATTTTCCTGACTTGAGTAGAAAACAAAAAGAAATATTTGCCAAAATATTTGATGATATTGTTTTCTCCTCATCATAGCGTAGGATAATTATAGCTCAATGAACTACTATAATCGTCATTCTAATATTTCAAACAGAAATTCAAAAAAATTTCTCATTAAAAAAAATTTACAATTTGCAACATTCCAGTTAATCGTACGACACGAGTAATATTAGTTTACTCATTTCATTTCTCAGCTTTCTCTTTCTTATTTTAATCAATATATTGATTTTTTGTTTGTGCGTTTCTTGCAAATAGATTGTTATCATACTGACAAAGTTTCTTGAAGGCTTATCGAAAAAAAACAAAAAATGCAATATAAAATAAACATTTAAAATATAAAACCAATTAAAAATATAACCGTATTAAAAAAATATATATTTTATAAATTCTTATTAATGTTCCACATTTTTGAACAATACGCATAATTAGCTAACGTTAAAGGCCTTAATATAATATAATATGTATTCTTAAAATTTCATTTCTGTTAACCTAATCAATGTATACAATGCATTCCTCCAACAAAACATTTAAAAAGCTTGGGCACTTTCCTTCTCTAATTTTCCTATGCCCACGTTTCAACTTTGTAAATTAATTTAACGTCATACAGATATCATTTTACAATCCCGTTTATGCAGAATTTTATATATAAAAACTAAATTTTTTTTCTACCAAAAAGATGGCCCCCTTCATATTTTCAATATGTTGAAACCTTCAGGTTACCTTAAAACTATAAAAAACTAAATTCTTAATTAACCGTTATATTATATATATATATATGTGTATGTGTGTGCGTGCGTGCGTGCGTGCGTGCGTGCGTGCGCGTACGCGTGTGTGTGTGTGTGTGGTATGTGTATTGTTAAAAAAAATTTGCTAGGGTTAGGAGATGTTGAGAATTTTAAATCTTGAAGCAAGATTCACATCACAAAAGTACTTGATACTTGATTTTTACATCCCAACTTTTGAAATTAAAAACAGAAACAGAACTTACAATTTTTTTTTAAATTGCGTCCGAATTATTAGTCATTGGAGGGGGGTGTGAAGAATTTTTAACACATATAAGAATGTTAGTAAATAAAATTTCTTTCACTTTCAAAAATAGCGATTTAACATTTTTTTTTTGGTAATTTTTATTGTTCTAATCTTATCTAAAAAATATTTCTCTAAAATAAATTGCAGGAAAAAAAAAATTCTCTATTTATCAAAAAACGAAGAGTTACTGACCATCTTTCTGTAAAACAATACATTTGTTAAATTTTTTTCTTTTTTTTTTCTTCTTTAATGTTTTTTTCTGTAAATCAGGCATGTTCATAATCAATATAACTTTCTATCACAATTAGAATATTTATCAACATTATTTTTTAATACTTTAATTTATAGTCGCATCAACAATTAAATTCATTATTGACTTATCGGTGTATCTTAATCGGTAAATGTGTAATCTTAAAAAACTCCAATTGACTACTCCGAGATGTGTGGTTAATCGAAAACCTTTTATTTTTTTTTGTTTAATCTTATAACGTAAGATTTTTTTTTATACAACTTTTTTCCCTAAATAAAACTGTATTTTGAAAAAACATTATCGTTTAAATTATTTCCTTGTTAGAAGATAAATAAATAAAAAAACCATCAAAATCCTTATTAGTAATATTTTTATGTGAGATATTGTTAATTTCGTTTTATGATACATGAAGATAAATTAAAGAAAAAGTTTGAATTTATATTCATAATATTTTTTTTTTTTTTCATTATTTTTTCATTTTTCTTTCTTATTATAGGAAAAAATAAGAAAGATCATGAAGACTAAATAGCTATAAGCTAAATACAAGAAGTAGGTTTTAATATTTAATTCTATTCAAATGCTAAAATAGCTGAGTAATATCATTGTCAACTGTTCAGTTTCAGTTAAAACAATAGCATTAATAAAGAATATTAATATCCTTTCTCTTTTTTTCGTCACGACATTCCACTTTTTTGTATTTTATATACTCGGTGTTCTTTTAGTATATTTATCTTTTAAATCCTCTTTTAAGCACTTTTTATATACGAATTTTTGTACTAGTAATTTACAGCAAAAATATTATAAAAATAAATTTAAAAAATTATATAATAAAAATAATCAAAAATATATGTAATATTTTTATAATCAAAAATATTATAAAATAAAGTACAAAAAGATTAAAATTCTTAAATAATTTAAGTCAACATATACAAAACGTTTGTACATCTATTGGAAATATTTCTACTTCATAAAAAATAAACTTATACTTAAGAAAAATATATTTACATCAAACGGGGAAAAAATAAATAAATTATGAAAATATATGATTACATTACGTTATTCTTTGTGAAAACAATCATAAAGTACCACCAAATATAAGTAGGGGAAAACAAATAAAACATGGAATACCAACCAACTTCTTAAAAAAAAAAATCACTTTCAAGCAAATAAAAATAACATTAAATATTCAAACGTGTTACAACAAGTAATATAAAATAAAAGAGTGTAAAAGTAAATTTACAGAAATAATAGAGTGAAATGTCATAATAACAAACCAAAAAATAGGAGATCGTGAATTTTTTCACGTTATTAAATTAAGAAAATTATTGTAAAAAAAAAAAAAAACCGAAGACATAAAATAAAAAAGGGTTTATAAAGAATAATTTATACTACCCGCCTATTACATATAATTAAAAGAAAGATTTTCAAAAACTTTTTGTGAAGTGTATCTCAAAATAAATCAAGTATCTATAATCGAATGAAATTACATTTCACCGTTTATGAATAAATCGTACCTGAATATTAATATTTTCCTACTCTTATCATTATTATTATTAGTTTTTTAATGCAAATTGTGAATTTAAAAAAATTAAATTTCTTATAGTTTAAAATTTATAGAATAATGAAATCATAAAATTATACAGAAAGTTTACGAAGAATGTAAAAAGATTTCTGGATATGGTCTACTGGTTCCGAAACGCTTCGTCAGCGAGTCTCGGTTGGAAATATTTCGCCCTGATTTCTGCATTTTTCGAGCCAGACTGTAATTCTTAAATTCTAATATAATGGGGGAAATTTAATGGTTTTATATAACATCGGATCTGAAAAAATTGAAAAAAGAATAGGTTTCAGAAATGTATTTTTAATAATTTTTGAGAAACCTTGGATAAAATACAAAATATTGAAGTGGAAAAACACAATATTTTATATTTGGCGTAAAATAACATTGTTAAACGGATAATAAATACACAAATGTTCTAAATAAAACCTGTACAGAAATAGATTCTGAGTAAAACGAAAACAATAAACTGTACAGAAACAAAATAAAAACGTAAGAATTTTGATAATTATTAAGAACAAAACATATCAAAATGTGACAGATTTTAGCTAGGTATTGATCGAAACAAAATATTAAATATTAAAAAAGGAAATTAAAATTGATATTTTAAGCATATATTACATCCAGTCCCCTTGTTTTTAGAGCCTAAAAGTTTATTTATTGCAGCTGTTACCTCCTGATTTTTTCAATGCCATTATTTTGCATTTTCAATGCAAAACATTTTGGGTATCGTGATCCCCAAAATACCGTTGAAAATGTCGTTGAAAATTAGGCCAAAGTTTGGATATATTGAGTAAAATATTTCTACTTTCTCAAATTTTAACTGTTTTAGTCAACGGGTTTTCAAGATTTGAGGCAAAAACTGTTTAGAAATAATATTGAACATCCGCCACTCGTAAATTCGATTTTCTTAAAACTATGGAATATTACAACTTAATAAGTACTTAGTTTAATAAGCATTTTAACTGTACTAAATTTCTATTTTCTAGGATCACTACATAAAAAATAATAAACTCAAAATAGCGATAACTATCTCTCCCCCTTTTTTAATATTTTATAAATTTAGTACCATTAGTTCTCCATGTAAAGACATTTTTTGGGCCATTTTCCAAAAATCAATGTTGAGTCAGATCGGAAACAAAATAACGTATGTATACAACGTACATATTACGGGAAATTTTTACGGTCGTTTTTTTTACATCTTTTAGATTAAGGAAGTCTTGAAACGTCGACATTTGCGGAAATCCCGAAACAAAAATTTTAGTCTATTAAAAACTTCAGTTTTATAGTTCTGTTACTGAAGCAACATTAGAGCTATAGCCTGGCAAGTAAAAACAAAAAAATATTGCAGTTTTAAAGTATTTTATTCTTTTATTTTCAGATTGCTTCCAGTGAAAGAGAATTTTCTTTGCCGACAGATATTCAAGGTAAGAAACTGCTTTAATTATCTGTTATAATGTTTTTTAAATATGTAAAAATAATTAATATTTTAATAAATTTATTATAAATTATAAAATATAATAAAAGAAATTAATTTCAATCTATTTGACGAAATTAAAGTACATGATTTGTTTAAATATAATATATTGAACATTTTTTTAGGAAAATAAATATTTACTGAACATGTGTTTGGTAATATAATCTTGCGTAAATTAAATGTTTAATATAAAATCTTAGTAAAATTTAAATCTTTATAAAATGTTTAATTATTCTACTTAAAATAATGTATTTAAAAATAATTTTATTAAAAGTGTATTACAGTTCCTTTATATAAACTTTAATTTTTTTCTTCATCAACATAACAATACACTTTGATTCACTAACTTTTTTTTTTCTTTATACAAATACAGAAAATTTTATTTTATGGAAGTATAAAAGTAAGGGCACATCAAATATTCATTTACATTAAATTTCTTTTAAAAAAAAGTAACAGACATGTAGATTTTTAACGTTTGATTTTTTTATTAATTTTTACAATACTATTGTATAAAAGTCAGCAATTGAGTAAACTAAAATACGTAGTTCAATCAAATATTAATTCTGAAAATTAAAATTTCAATTTAATAAATTAATACAATCATTTAGTTGAAACAGTTTAGAAAAACAAAGCACGCCTATTATCACAAAGTAGTAACATCACTCACATATTTAACTTTTGTAAATAATTTATACAAAGTAATTATAATTAAATCAGAAACGTCTAACAAAAATGAAACTTTATTTTTAACTAATAGTTTAACCGCAACATAGAACCTCCCGTATTTTTAAATAATAGATTTACAACTTGAGTTCAGTATTTATATTTTTATATAAACACAACAGTTCTGTAAATTGTTTGGCAACAGTTTTGTTTACATAATAAAAAAGAAATGAAGTTTCTAAGTAAAGAAATAAAAATAGGAAGGAAACCATTGATCTAACTTTTACGTTGCAATAAATCCTTAGGGCCAACTAACATAACGTTTTTTCGTGTTTTTTTTTTTCTTTTTTTATTGACTAAACCAACTGTTGCTGTAAAACAGCATAAGTTTATTCTAAAACATATTCGAAGCAATACTTAAAAAAACTGCTTTTAAAAAAAATAATTTTGATACCTTTTCTAAAAAAAAACACTTAGAAAAATCTTTTTAAAAAATGTCGAGTTTACAACCGTACTAATAGTAAAGTAACTTGGGATGAATTCAAAAACATCTGCAGCCAATATTTTTATCCATCTGAAAACAATATAGCAACCAAAAAGGAAGTTAATATATAATAATAACTACAAGAACATTAATAATAGTTATTATTATACAATAATTGCTAAAAAAAATTCCAATAGGAACAAACAGTAAAGAGAACTCATAAATAGAACGTACGTATGATCATGTCTTTCTTGTTCGTAAGTAAATAATTAGATTTCACACATTCGATACAGATTACTGGTTTTTTTTCAATTTTTCCACTTTCTTTTAGAGTAAAAACCAGTCCTATGGCTTATACCACTTCTGCAGTTTTTCTGGTATATGAAACTATATAAAATCCATCAGTTTGAAACTCAACAAAACTGGTGACCAAAACTCTTCATGTGACCTAAAGACCTCATGTGTGTTTTTCCCGTCTGGCCGTTTTTTTCTCATTAAATTTCATCATTGTGGGTGAGCTTAAAAATAAGCGATTTAAACATTAAATATCACTGGTTGACCTGATTATTGTAATGTAAATGAAAACGTTTCTTTTGTGTTTCATTTTACTATTCACATGTCCCTCAATGACCCATTCTGGGTACCTGTAAACCGTTTTAAATTACTTGGAATTGTTTACATCTGGCTTTACTGGGTATTCAAACCACATTCTACGATCCTTTAAAGACTCTGTTATGTTTCTTTAAATTTTAGTTTGAGTCTGTCTTGCATACAGTCAAGAGTTTTTTAGTTATTTTGTTATATTCTACATAAAATAGAAAGTTGTAATCGTCAATAATACAAAAATCCAGCGGATAAGTTTTTATATATATATTTTTGGAAAATTTTTCTTTAAAGTCACAGACTACATCCATATTTCAGGAAGTCAGAAATCTTACTTTTATATTTTAATTCCCAAATTGGAGATCAAGATAAACTTTGGAGAGCTCACGTTTCCTGTTAGTTATCACGTAAATCGAATGCAGTGGATACTTGGCAAGAAAAATTCTATGCGGTTTGTTGTTTCTATGATGTAGAGAGAACCTTTTTACTGTTAAAGTGATTGCTACGTTTCATTACTAAAACAGAGGGGTATTGAAAAAAGCAAAAAGCCAAAATAGAGTATCCAAATCTGCTACCAGCATTAAGACCCATTCCGGCATATCAATGCCGATTGCGCCTTTAAAATTGGACAGCAATACCTTTCTCGATGATTCTTATTCTTCATCAGGATCTGATTCACCACTTTCTGAGATCACTAGCAGTAACCCATCCAACCACCAGTGAGCCTCTTTTAATAATACAGAACGAATTAAATGGTTTAGTGCGTGACTTGGGTTCGTCAAATCAAAAAGCTGAACTTCGTTCTACACTTCAACAGTGGCACCTGTTAGATAAAAACACAAGTGTTTCACTTTTCAAAAGCGGAATATAACAGTTTCAAGTTTTCATAAAATGGAAGGATAAGTGCGTCTGTTGTGATGTTGATGGTTTAATAAATGCACATAGAACGACCACCTTCCGAGTGCCGTATTTTCGTAGATTCATCTAAATGCAGTCTTGCTTAATATTAAGAACGAAAAACTGTATTTTCCTATAGCTCATTCAATAGCAACGAGAAAACTATAACTTGGCCACTATACTAAATGAAGTTAAATATGAAAAGTATCAGTGGAATATTTGTGGAGATTTAAAAGTGATAAGTGTATTGCTAGGGCTTCAAGGGGTTTCAAAATATTGTCGTTTTTTATGCCTGTGAGACAGTCAGACAACACAAGAACATTTAATTAAGAACGTTTGGCCTCATAGTACTTCTTTTGAACCGGATACTTCAAATATAAAGTATGCTTCCTCGTTGATTCATAAAAGTGGTTTCTCCTGCCTCTCCATATTGAACTTGGACAAATGAAAAACAATATTAAAACTATGGACAAAGAAGATAATCGTTTTAAACACTTTAAAGAATTATTTTCCTAGATAAATTATACAAAAGTAAAAAAAAAAAAATTTTTTATGGATTTCAAATAAGGAAACTTTTAAGTTTTCTGGTCTGTGAAGACACACTCATAAAAGAGCGGCAATGTACAAAATATTTCATTGAAGTGAACTACGAGGATCGTTTGGAAAGTTTTTATTCTAGCACAGAGATAGCGCAATTATTACCAAACTATTTTAATATTTCTTCAATATAATCCTTTAAATGGCACGCTGTGATATTTCAAACTCTTACATTTAGTTGCTTGTTGGTGGCGCTTGATAAAGCAAACAAGTTTTGACATTTTCTGAAAAATTGAAGTTCCAGATGTTATAAAGTATTTTGTTTTAGAAAATGTAATCCCGACGGACGTAAAGAAAGAGTTAGATTCAACTTTAAAAGCATTCTTACTCTTCTGTTTTGATCGAAAAATGTAGGCTGCTGAATATATACGTAGACCTAGATCCATTGAAGATGATGAACATTCGAGATGTCCAAAACCCGCATCGACTGACAAAATCTTAAAAAAATCCATAATGCCGTATTAAATGATCGCCGACTTGCTGTCGCTACAAACAAACATCTCTAAAGACAACATCCATTACATATTAAAAGATTCTTTTAGTATGAATAAATTATCTGTTCGATGGGTGCCGCCTTTGTTAACTGCCGATCAAAAACGTATTTGATTGAACACTTTCAAAGAGCGATTTGAATTACCGAAAGCGATTCTAATGAACTTCTTTAACGTTTAATAACAATAGATGAAACATGAGTTTACCATTACACGCCATAGACATAAAACCAGTCCAAACATGGGTGGGAACAGCTAAAAATGTGCCAAAGAAATCGAAAATGGTTTCACCAGGAAATGTCATATCTACGGATTTTTGGGATTCTTGTAGTCTGACGCTCAAAAACTATTTGAAAAAAATTAAGAATATCACTGAAGAGTAATATGATTTACTACTGCACCAAAGTATTCTTTTTTTTTTTTTTTAGAAAGTTTAATCCCGACGGACGTATAAAAAGTGTTTTAGATTCAATTTTATAAAAATATTAAATTAATAGAATTAATAATTTTTGTATAGTTCATGTAGATCCTAATTCAAATCCTCTAAGCTAATATTGAAGTAATGCTGATTCGCTCAATATTAGTACTACAAAGTTTTTTATCATTACAAACGCGATAAAAACCAAATGAATTTTATCTTCTAAATTACTTTAAAAAATCAATTTTTTTTAATGAATTCATAAATTAATTTTATAATAGAAACAAAAAAAGGCAACAAAAAAATATGAATAAGGAAAGAGTTATTCTAAAACCAAAAAAAATTATAATTTATACATTTTTTTTTAATAAAAAAGTAAGTTTGCTTAACTTTCAACTAAAATTTCGTTCACATAAATATGAATTATAATAATATCAGCAATTTTATTTTCCATGTAAACTGACATTAGAAAATTTATTCAGTCCCGCATTTGTCTCTCCTAAATCTATAAAAATGTTGGTAATGTGACGTAATAAACCATCTTAATATTGCATTAATTTTCACGGCTTAGATTCACAGTTAGATTCATTAATTATTAACAGAGTTTTTTTTGTAATTTAGTTTACTTAATTGCACGTATCTACTGCTGTAGTTACATATTAGTTATTATGAGCTTAAGTTTAATCTCAAAACATAGGATACGCTATTTGTATCATATCTTTGACGATGAGTTTGATGCTTAATAATTCGCTTCATAATAACGGTAAAAGTATATGGTGATCTTTTTTAAGCAATAGCTATTTCATTTAGTAATTATGTTTTAAATTATTAAAGAACTAAAATTAAAACCGTACGTTTGCGGAAAACAGAGTTTTTTTTCCGGAAAACACTTATTTCATATACCTGTACTGGTTATGTTTATTATTTACTATAAACAAATGTCATACTTGTATTATTACTACTTAACTGGAAAATACCTTATCGTAGATTAGCTAATCGTAATTTATCTTTAACTGTACTGTGTTTATCCTTCATCATATTAACACACAAAAAATATATTTATCTTTACGTGTTATTATTTCTGTTAGTAATTAATAAAATTAGTCATTAATAGTTATTATTCATCATCATTATTATATTATATATATATATATAGAGCCTACATTTGTAGAATTTATTAAACAGATTTTTCATAATAACTTTTTATATATAGCCTAGTATTCTCTAAACCCAATATCATGGGCCATCTGTTGAAATGTAGACGGAAAAATGGAAATATAGACGAAACATACGTTTGCTTGCTATCGGAGAAGAATAAAGATGGTGGTTTCATTTTGTGTTATGAGAAAAGAATAAAAACATTCGAACGTGTCAATTATTAATTATTTAAAAGTGAAAATATTAGCTTTTGTATAAAGAAAAATGCATTACAGAAGGTTATCATGATAATGTATGTTTTTTTAGTGAACGAAAAGTTGCTACCTTTCATAGGAAGCTTAACCATTACTCTGAATAACTGCCGTTTTCTTGAAATTTCTTGAAATTTTTTTTTTTTACCCTTATATTTGAGTTTTTGTCGGAGATTTACTCTATTCTCAAACAGGAATAATCTTGATAGTTTTAGTTTTTTGGATGCGTTTCACATGGTGTATAAACATAATAAGTGTAAATGTAATTCAGAAAGATCTCTTCCATTTGTTAGCAGAAAAAACTGGAGCTAAAATAAAATATAGCTTTTAATTCTCATGTATTCTAGAATATGCATTTATAAGCATGCATTTATCACATGAATTGATATTATATGCTATCGTGCTTTCTTCACATAATATATGATATTACAGATTTCTGCACAATATATGATCATATATGAAAGCAGATCTAAATATAAAAAAACTCTTAATTTTTTGCTGTTATTTTGAGACATTTATTAGATTATATTTCAAACTCATTATCAGAGATATAATATAACTAGTTTATTTTCTTCTTTATTGATATAAGTTATTATGTATTTTGGTACTTCTGTTCTTCTTGAAAAATTAAGTTTATATTTTGTAAATAAATATGTCATTAATTACTAACACATCTCACATACACACATGAAACATTTAAATTTATTTTCACCTAATGTTATATTACATAAGTAAATTATTACAATAATTAGTGTAATTTTATAGTTTCTTTTATTTAAAAAATAATAATAATAAAAATTAAATCGTACGTTTAAAAAAACATCATTGGCGGCATTTATAGGACAGATGATTTACACAGGAATACAGTCAATTTATAAAACACAATTTAATCATTAACATGTATTTTATCAATTTAATTAGTTTAGTATATATCAATATGGAAGCTTCTGATAAAAATAATAAAACAATTTTAATAAAATTAAAAATAATTACGATAAAGTTTTATTTTAAAATCGATATTACGTAATTTATCTTTCACTAAACAAAAATATTATTTTCTTTAAAGTGAGTTTTACTTTTAAGTTAATAAAAGTATGCTGAACTGTTAGGTAGTTCAAAATAAATTTTTAAAAGTATATTATGTACCAGCTTGTGGAAAAACATAATACTTAGTTGGAATCCAAAATTAAATGTAACGAAGAGTTTATTAGCTTAAATCTAATTTCTGTAACAATAGAAAAGTTCTGGTCCAGTAATAATCTAATTTACTCTAATCTGTATTTAAAGTTTTTATTTCTAATTTACATAAGCCTACACTTAGATACTAATTTATCCATGCTTTTTTTATCAATTTTAATGAAAACTTTGGTTTTATATTGTGTTGCACCAGAGTATTAGAAGAATCAGTAACCTCTTTCTCAATGAATTATAAGTCCTGGACTTCGGTTCATAAACATTAAGTTTTTCTATTAACGGATTATTTGATTATTGCCCGGTAATCGTATTAAATGAATTGTTTTCGTCCGATCACAGTGGGATCAGGAGAATGAAGAGCTGTTTTTTAAGGACCCCAGCAGAGTTTATTGCTTATTAACTTTACTCTCCGTGCCTCTACTCTCTTGCAGTCTATTTTCTGAAAGCCTTATATAGATGCTGGTACCGATCAGTGTCTAATCGGTTTGTTGTCGTCTACAGTATGGACGCTTTCAGCACTTGGAGATGTGTGGTGTTCACTTGTCGTACAAAAGAAATTCAATAGCTTCAGTGAAAAATTCGTTAAAAGGAAATTTTTTCATTATAAAACTAAAACGGTGTCTGAATAGTTGTAACCTTATTGCATTCGATTATTTTAAATCGTTTATTTTTTACTACCAAAAAGTTATAGAAATAAAAAAATAAATATAAATAAAATTAAAATGTATTTAATGTTAATCCAAAGAATTTTATATTTTAAATCGGGATTTCTACGTAAAGAAATTTTATGAAGTAAAATTTGGATGAATTCAGTTCTGAGAAAGTAATGAATTCGAATAACTGACAAGAGTTACATTCATAATTGCAACTTTAAACATGCTTGATATAAATGAGCTTTAAACAGTTTTGTAAATAAGTATCAGTTTACTTTTTTAAAGTTTTAAATTACTTAATACATACAAGTAAATAATTAATGTAATAATTTGGGGAATTCGTCGTACTATTTGAGTAGTTTTAATTAGTTAGAATCGTTAGAAATCACCACACCTTATTGGCCCAGTGATCGTATAAATTTATCTGTATTTATATCCTAACGTTTCCAGACCACAAAGTATAGTAAATTATAATCGGGGAATAAATGATTTCAGTAACCTGAAAACCAATAGCATCATTACTTAGAATGTTATCATGAATGAGTTATCATTTGTATGAAGAACACACAGATTAACGATTGGGTTCTTCATCATCTGATGATACTATAATTTGACCCACGAATAACTGCTGCTTAACGATGTACCACATTCTCATTGGTCGCGGTAAATTACACAATATTGCATTGAATAGTTGGAGTAGCCAAAGAATTACTGATATATTAAACGGTAGTGTGACCAAAATTGTTAATATTACATATTCTAGAAATCAGATAAGCTTTTCTATGAGTTATAATATATTTTTCGTTACATTCATTCTTCTCCATAAGCCCTTTTTTAGGCTCACTCGTCAGTTATTTATGATTTATGTTTGCTTATTTATTCTATATATTTTTATTTTTACTTTCATATATTTTTTTGTAATTACTTTTTATTCATTCTGAATAAATGTTTATTACCATTTCGATTTAATAAATTATTTTGTTTGTGTGGGTCTCCCTGTAATCTCTTTAAATTTTATCAAGATTTCGTTTTCCTTATGCCACTATATATGGAATTTTTGTTTTTTTTTTCTATTGTTATTGCTTCTTTTTTTTTTTTTAAGGAGTTATACGGGCATGGACTGCTATGATCATTAGCTATTTTTTTTATTTTTTTTTTTATGATTATCCTTTTCTTTAATATATTAGTAAATTGGTGTTGAACTGTATCAGTTTTTCCAGAAGTTTGAAACTGTGAAGTAAAATCAATTTTTGGCCTGACACATATTGAAATTTTTTAACGGAAAGTCGTTGGTCAATAGTCTTCCACTTTTCCTGGTGTTAAAAGTCTTGATTTCCTAAAGAATTAAGAGAAAAAGAGTCTGTATCTGGAGAGGAGACCATGAGCTATCTTTTATACAATGTGTTTTGTCTCATTGTATGGTTTAATTTGGCTGTCTCGACATTCACTATTTTTCCTTACCGTTTAAGATTATTTTTAAGAAATGTTAATTTGAGTGTTTTGATCGGATCTTAATACATTCATGTCGGGCATGTGTTTTTTAAAAATTATATATGCTTTTTTACGTAGGGATTCTATTTCTACTGGATGGCTACAAAATAAGCCTTACAGTTGAAGATCTTATCAGATATTTTCCCACCCAATATGAATGAAAAATAGACTTCAATTTGTTTATCTTTCATATAAAAATGCAATTATGCATTTATGGGTAATCACTGTAATACTTTAGTATATTGTACATGAAAAAAGATATTCATAAGTAATTCTTCAATCAGATTTATTTCATTACAAACATTGAAATTTGTTATTATCCTATCCTATTATAATAACATAAACCTCATCTGTTTTTTGAACAAAACTGTATTTTGACGTGTTTGATGAAATTTTCAGTTGTTCGGCTAAGTTTTTACATTATATATTTTTTTTAATGATTGCATTGTAAAATCTTAATAATTAAACCATTAACACTTATTTAGTATCTGAAATGTTTATGATCTTTTGTTACAGAAGTTACATTTAAAATAAAATTTAGATTTTTTTTTTTAATTTTTAGATTTTTTCTCTATTAAAACGTATTTTTCTTATAAAAATTAATAAATTAACAGTTCTTTAAAAGTGGTATAAATGTTATTAACAAAAATTGCCAGTAAAAGTTTTCTACCTTTACAGAAATAAAATTTAAATAAATAAACAATCTTTATCATTTAATTTATTTTCTTTAAATAAAACTACTGGAAGTTAAAAATATTGTTTGGTTTATCCCGTGATTTAATTACAGTAAGATAATTTTATGTATATCATAAATTAAATACTTGTTAAAGTTAGTGGAAAAAATAATTATAATTTTAATTAGAACTTTTTTAATAATTACTACTACATATAATATTTATGTAATGCTGTATTGACATTATAAAAGAAGTTTCTAGATATTATTTTTTTAATTTCAGTATAATTTTTTTATATATCGAGTCCAAAATCGCCGCCTTTGATCTATAACTGGTAAAAATAATTATTGAAATGATTAATTTTTGTATTTATTAATGCGAAATTTCACAGGATGGAATTGATGTAAGTATGTAAAATAAATACTAAATTAAGGATGCCAATGTAGTAGGATGATTCGCTGATTTCGTTTACTATTATTTTTTCTGTCTCATGAATATTATTCATTTTTAAGAAGTATTTTGTTATTTTAAATTTTCAAATTGAAAATTTAAATTAATTTTATTTTTATTATCGAGAGTTTCAGCATTTTTAAATTTCGATATGAAAAGTGAAATTAAAGATGAATTTTTTATTATGTTTTATTTTTTTCTCATGAAACGCTTTATGGTTGGGTTATTTTTATACTATAATAAATGGTACAAGCCTTTTTTCTTTTAAATTTAAATCATTATTTTTATACATCTAATGTTTATCAATTATTTTTCTCACTTTTCTACTCTGATTTATTTTAACGGGGGTCAAATGATGGAAGTAATTTTCAATAGGCAATTTTTTTTTTAATATTTGTTCAAGGCTTTCTCCAAAAAAATGGATTTTTTTTTTTTTTTTTTTTTTTAATTTTTATGGAGAAAGTTTCTCTGGTTTTTCCTAAAAGTCAAGATATTTTACGCTATCTGGAAGATCAGATAACCGTTATGAAAAATTTTTAAATGAAAAATTGCATGGTGACATAGATAGTTAAAAGAAAAAATTGTTATCATTAATTAGTATTGTTACAGAGAAATTATATGCAAAGAGGTTTATAAAGAAATATAACAAACATCAGGAATAATTTCCATTTATTTGAACCTTTTTCTTTATTTTCATCATTAAAACATATTCTGAAAATTTGTTACATTTCTTCGTGAACAATTCTCTATATTTAGAAATCGTTCTAATGTTTAAAGTATTTTCAAAAAAAAATTTGAGAAAGGTTGAATAAAAAAAAATATTAATATTTCTATATTCAGTTACATTTTTCATTTTCAATTAATCTTATTTCTTTGCGATTCCTTTTCTTACTTTTATCAACAGGCTACTGAGGTTTCTCCCATAATGCTTCCTTTTAAAGATCTGCTTTTCGTGTAGATGGAATTTTTTTTACGTTTATCTCAATTTTACATAAAACTAGAACCAAACAAATATTAAAAAATATATATTATAAAAATAATAACAAAACTGACTTAAAAAAAACACACTAAAATTAAACAAAAATAATTTAATCCTTTATTTAACTTTAGTAATCTGTTTTATTTAATTGTTACTAATTTAAATAACTCAGTAGTAATATGTTTCATGCTATTGTGTGTTTTTCTTTTAAATTAGAATTTATTGTTCCGAAAATAAAAAAATTTTTTAACTTTATTTACTGCCTTGAAAATAAAGAAATAAAGATTACGAGTTTTTTTCAAAAAATCTTTGCTTGTCATATAAAACTGAAATAAACTAATAAATTATGCATACATATATGTAACTCATAACTCTTAACGATTATTGAAATAAATATGAAAAAATATTAATCTACAGAAACCGTTTATAATTAATTTTACTTGAAATTTAAACCTATTTGATCACTCAAACTGCTAAACAATAGTAGTACAATAGACAATACAAAAACGTAAATGTACAGTAAAATAAATTTTTAAAAAATTGAAAAAACTATTAATATAATAAAGAAATAATAAATACTGTCAAGTAAAAACGTCAAGTAATAAAGGTTTTTATTAATCGATATATGGAAAAGTAATGAGTAACTCCCCCCCCCCCCCGCGGCCGGAGTGCTAATTTTTTTTTTTTCGGGCCAACAGTAAACAAAAGAGAAAAGGGGGTTTTAATATTTGTGATGAGTTTGATTGAGATACAAGTACGATATTATTGCTTTTCTTATATCCTTCATTTCATATTGAGTACAATATTACTCCATGTAGAAAATTTTGATAAAAAAATAGCAAATCAACAAAAATAAGAGATATCCACAGGAGTGGATATCGGAGTTTGATTTACGATTTTCGCTATCTTTATCTTTCCTTAGATAAATTTTATCTACCCAGCCTAAAAACGGCGTGCAAGCATGCCCTAAGTTTAACTGGTTCTTTAATTAAATTTACACTTCGTCCAACATTTTATTATTTATAATTTTTTATAGTTATTTGTTTTAAATTCCGGTTAAAACAATTCTTATATAATGCTTTGTAGGCACCGTTTACCTGAAAATTAATATTGTTTATTATTTCTTTTATTTATTTGTCTGTTTATCAGGAAAATTATTATAATTTTCTGCAAAAAAGTAGATACTTTATAATGAAATTGTGTAGAATAATTTCATCTTAACCCTGATTCAGATATTTGTTTACTGAAGCATTATAAATAAAAAGAACTTCATGTGTTTTTTTTTTACATTTTTTTCTTGTATTCTTTCTGAGAACAGACTTTACAAAAAAGAATAAGATAATATCAAAATATTTTGCCGGCCTCCATGGCGCAAGTGGTATCATCTCGGCCTTTCACCCTGAGGTCCCGGGTTTGAATCCCAGTCAGGCGTGATATTTTTCATACGCTACAAAAATTACATTTCATATTCCTACGCAAAGGCTTTGAGTTTCTGTAGTGAATTTTATCAAGCAAAAAAAAAAATACATTAGAAAGAGTTTTGTAAGAGAAAACGTTTGATTTTTTCCATTTTTTCTCAAATCGTAACCTATTTGGATTCTTGTTGAAAATGCACTGCAATAAAATATTTTACAGGGAAAGAGAATAGAAAAACAGTACTTTTTGATTTGATGGAATCTATATAAAACCATTTTTTAAACTTTGAATTTTTTGTGATCAAAATGTAATCTTTAAATTATTTAAAATCGGAATAAAAACATTTGGCGATTTCACCCCTCTCCTGGAATTTATTTTTATGATTTATTCCCTTAAAGTGAATTTTAGCGAAACTAAAGTGAATAAAATTTTTTAAACTATCACAAGATATTGTTATATATAATTACAAGATGAAGCTTATCAAACCAAGATGAAGCCCAATTCACATTTTAATGGACAGTATTTGTGAAAGGGAAATTTAATTTTTATTTTTGGAAATGTTTATAGAAACTTTGATTAATAAGAAATTAATTACCTATTTTCAAAAGAAAAATTTTCTTTCGATCAAGAAGTTCTACCCCAGAAAGTATCAATAATTATCAACTCATACAGAAATATTGTTTTTTTTAAATGATTGATTTATCGCATTAAGTTACATTTCCGTTTTAAATTCAAATGTTTCAACTCTGCATTACGAATAAACAGTTTCGTATATCACTCTGTATCCCATCTTTTTATTTTTAATTAAGTTGAATTCTGAATGTTCGCGAATGTTTTACTGATGGTTTAACAGAACTATTAGTAACAGTAAATTTCAACTGTCTAACGCTCAGAATTCCACAGTTGTACTTATTTAATTTAACTAGAACAGTCTAAAGCTAGTTTTATTAAGCATCTTTTATTTATTGTTAGAAAACGTATTTTATTTTTACTCCGTGTAATGTAAAAATGTAGTAATTATTTATATTTAAAACAGGATATACGCAATTCTAAAGTTTGTTTATTTGTAAAATCCGATCTTAAAATAAATTGATTATAATATTAACAATCAATACTGTTTCATGGAAATGTGGTAAAATACTATCATCATCAGGCCTTTTGGAGATAAACACCGTACTGTTTCTATAAAAAATTTTCGATAAAGATAAATTAATGTATATAAATAAATGATATATGTATATAAATAAAAAAGATATATTGCATTTCGTTTGTTGTTTATTTTACCACAAACATTTGCATAATTTTCCCAGCCTTATGCATATTAAAAAAAATATTCTGGTTAGTAGGTTAATATTTCTTTACCTTCTTCTTCAAGTATTATATCACGTCTCTCTGACGTTGACTATCAACCTGACGTATTCCTCTGTTCTGAGCACGATGAAAAAGTGCTTATGTGCTATGGATGCAATCCATGGTACACTCCTTAATGTTGTCCAAACCAGAAACTTTGTGTGCTTCCAACTCCCCTACGTCCCTCAATCTTCCTTGAAGAACAAATTGCAAAAGTGACTGACTTTTTCTTAAAACTTTTATCCAAATAAGCTAGCTGTCTACACTAAATAATTGTCAGGAGCTCTCGTTCAATCTCACCCGCTTTTTTCTTAAAACTTCTTTAGACCTCCGTTCCGTTCATGGGATGCAAAACATGAGCCAAATTTCAAGCGCTTCCTCACGCTTAATAGTCGCCGCTTTTCAGATCTCACACCCGTAACATAAACGTAGACCAAATATAACCTTTGAGAATTCTTTGTCTAAGCTCCAAATTCAGATTACTCTTGCAAAATATCTGCTTTTTTCTAAGAAAATTTGCTTTGGCAATCTGAATTCTTTGTTTCTCCTCTTTACCAAGATTAAGCTGGTTGGTGATATAGCAGCCCAAATACTTGAAGGAAGTATTAACTCTTCCTATTTGATGACCATTGACTTATAGAACAGTGTCAGGGCGTTGTTCACAGCTGAATTCTATGAAGTCTTTGATGAGTTAATATTAAAACCATCTTCATTCTTGCTTGATTAATCGATTCAGAAAACATTGAACACCTTCAAATCTGTCACTTAAGATATGGTATCATAGACATATCTAATTGTATTAAAAACCTGTTCTTTCTTTCTTATCCTGATATATTGTCGATGTAAAGCTTCTAAAGACTTTTATCCGAGTAAAGTTCAAATAGTAAAGGCGTGAAAATACAACCCTTTCTTGCACCACACCAAGTTCTTCTTAACATATAAATACATTATAGTATTTATAATATTCTCAATACTTGTTTTTTCTCCAAATCTTACATTCGTCTTTTGCCGTCAATAGAGATTGTTAATAATTCGAATATCTCTGTTGTCAATATCTATGTTCAAAACATGAATATTGATCAAGATTGTCGTGTTTTAAGTTTATTTAATGCATCCTCATAATCAATAAATCACAGGAAGATATCAAATGTATAATAAAAAAATTTATTTCGTTTTTAAATGTAAATTGGGACTTTGGAACAAATTTCATAGTTTTCAAAAAAAACGAGGGCGATATCTGAGCTTCACGCGAAAACCAATCGACCGATTGCTTTCAAATTTTTAGGATATATCCATGTTACCCCAGGGAAAGTTTTAAGCTATCGATCGAGGACCTAGTCTCTTTCGGTGGGGTATGAGGAGTTGTATCTGAGCTTCCACGTCAAGAAAGAGTGGTTAGAGGAAAGAGAGCTTTTCAGGCTTTAGCTATCATCTCACAACCATGAGGATCTCACAACAGGGGTCCAATGGGATGGGCGAGTGAAGTGGGTGCTGACCGGCTTGTATAAATCTAAAAATTAAAATAAACATTTTCGTAAATAATTGTCTGAAATTTAGCAATAGGGGGAAAAATCATTGAGAGTTTTGAAATGTGTATACGGAAGGATGTGCACTAGCTTTAGATAGGCCGATAAAACTTATTAGGTTTTAAATCGAAGAAATTTAGAATCTTAAAAAGACAAATAGATTGGCGAACCATCTAAGAACCATTCAGATTTGCAATCCTTATGTCGTTTCTCATATTGTACGACGGTGCTTAAAAAAATGTTTGTAGAATTTTATATTTTGTTTGTTTCGTAGTCTCTTGTTTCCTTCCATCTGACCTCTACGGATTACGTTTAAATAGTTTAGACTCTTTATTTCTCAAAAACTCTTTAATCTATGATTCATCTTTCTCTACATCTCCTCCCTCCATTTACGGTTTTACTCTTATACGTGTTCTATTCTCGCAATTTAGATTCATCTACTCTTATTTTTAAAGTACACAAATTTATTATCGAAATATGGAATCTGTTACGGATGTGTACTGTGCGCTTTGCGATATTTACTGCATGCATAATCGACCAAACAAAGAACAATCCATCTTTTATGTAGAAGGGTCTTCTACATAGATCACCTGGTCTTCTACATAGGTCCTGAAACTCCTTAACAACCAACTAATGAATGGTATTTTCCCTGGCTGCTGGAAGGAATCCAGAGTCGTCTTCGTTCCTAAACGAAGCGCTACTGAGAATGGCCTAGAGCTCAGACGATTATGCCTCCTTAACAACATTGCTAAAGTTATGGAGAGGGCTATCTCTAATCGCTTCATGAAAGAATTAGATAACAAAGAAGGCCTGCACGTCATCCTCAGTTTGGATTCAAAAAGGGTAGGTCTACCTTTATGGCTATGGGCAATGTCATAGAATGGGCCACTGAAATTAGAAGAGGTACCTGGCGGACACGTGGCATACCGGCCCTGGTTCTTCAAGTTGTTATAAATGCCTTTGACTCTATCTTCTGAGACATAGCCATTGACGAACTCAAAAACAAGGGGATAAAAAGATTAAGGATAAGGTATGATACCTTCTTCGACAGATAGCGCAATATTTCCGTGATCGTTGCTCCACCATCGAGACAACAGACAGATAATGGGATGGAATATGTTTGGGGGCATCCGGCAGGGCTCTGTCCTGAGTCCCCTTATATATATGGCTAATTGTCTTCGATGATATTTTTCGACTTCAGTTGCCGTATCCACTATTCTAGTGGTTGCAGTCGAAGGTCGAGTTTGATTGCTTTTGAGGATGATTTAGCCCTGATGATTAGGGCTCGTGAAGAAGTGGAGGTCGCTAAAAAAGATGATATGGCCTTCAGTTCAACTAGGTATTGATGAACGACTACAGCTAGAAGTTTGCACCACAAAAATCACAGCTGTCACATTGTCTGTTCGGCGAAGAATTAGACCAATCAACCTGTACGTAGATGGTTTTCTAATATTTAAGGTTCACTTCCCTGAAATTCCTGGGGGTTATGATTGACAAGAACTTAAATACAACATGTTCTACACGTATGTATTTAGAAGGACGTGATGTTCAAATCTCTGAATCTTCTGATGTCATTGCAGTGCACTCCCAAGGTCTCCAAATGCAGGACAATGTCTTCGGTTGTATCTATTATATTATATGCCTCCCCAATCTGAGGTAAGACAACTATTCGTAGAAGAACATTGCTACGCGTTGTCTCCATTTAATACCACTACGAGGCTTTACGCTTCCTGTCCCGGTGTAGATGCTATATATCTTTTTAGTTAAGGAACGCTCCCTTCGCCACTTGTGAATAAAAAGGAAGCTAAATAATATACACGGACTGGTTGGATACATGTTTTACTGATATTAGCCAATTAGACCAAGTGACTCATTGTTAACTTACAAAAAGGGTTAAACAGAAACCACGGTGAAGTAGTCTACTATCTTGCACAGATACTAACTGGTCATGAATACACTAATGCTACCTTGCATCGCTTCAACCGCAGAAATTCCCCAGAATGCATTTGCTGCTCCGCTTCGATAAAATGAAACATTATTTCTTCTATGCCCTAAATTATTTAATCATAGATGGACGATTGGCACCGAACATGTTACACCGGATGATTTAATCACCTATATGCTGGCATACCCGCAGAAATGGCCCAGAATTGAAGGTTTTGCAAGGCATATAATTAAATACAGGGAAGACGAGGATAGACATTTGGGTTACTAGTGAACAACTTACCAAGTGAAATTAAACATCGGCACTGAAACAAGTGAGAATTCAATATTAAAACTTGGACACCTAAAACTATTAAAACTTGGTTGAGGTGGACAGCCCCGATTGAGATCGTCGGCCTAGAGATGCTGACGCATGGCAGGCCCTAGACCTGCCATGCTACTTACAGTCGGTAGGTGTGGAGGCTCGCCTTACAGGCAAGAATGCACTCTCGGGCTGAGTTATACTTCACTGTAGGACCGACTCAGGGGTGTAGGGAAAAAATAAGAAAAAAACGTGTCAAAAAATCTGCTGAAAGCCGCATACGCCCAAACTAGACTGATCACAATACTTTCCCTTCTAGAGCTATAGTTCTGCAACAACGCTACCTACACGGGAAAGTAAAGATAATAATGCTTACATCAAGAAACAATGTATTAAATATACTATTTCTATTTACTAGAGGATTTTTTTTTTTTATATTAATCCTTTAAATACACATATAAGGAGGAATAAAATTTCTGGATTCATAAAGACAAAAAGATTTAATTTTTCTGATACATATGATTCTACGAATGTATGTAATTCAATTAAAGAAATGTTTTTGAGACTTAACCGAAAAATATTTTAATCAGGATTCATAATATGTTGTTTAATTGTTGTTCACCAATTCGTATATTAAAGAGGCAGTCATTGAAGTTTCTAACTAGAGCATTATTTTCGATGTTTGCATGAGAAAAATCTGTCACACTGCATTTTTCATACAGCTAAATTCGAGTAATAGAAAATAAAATAGTTATTTGTTCCAAGTTATTTCAATTATTTCACTTCTGTATACTTTTATAATGTTTATTCTGCTTAAAATCTATAGATAAAATATCTTGAAATATACATATTGTACTAAAAATATACTAAAAAAATATGTACTAAAAATATATCATCACGATAAAATTACTGAAAATAGTACTTTGTAGACTTTCGCTTATTTTAATCGATTAAAGTGCTAATAGAAGTTAAAACGTTAAAAAGTTCTGTATAAGGTTAAGTAATGTATTTATAATACACTAGTTGCTCGCCATAGTATCTACTGCAAAAATGGGTAGTAAATCAAGCCTAGGTACTTTTAAAATTTATGTTTCCATTAGGTTTATTAAATTTTTTTTTTTTTACTTTTTACATTACATGGTGTCATATTTGTCTCTTCTTCTAGAATAAGAGAAAGTTAAATACTTTTCATGATAACATTTACTTCTAATATATTAATCAATCACCACACTCACGCAATTATCAATATCTCATTTTATATATCTAATATAGCTATTATTTATGCATCGCTAGTTATTTATTTAATGAATAACGGTTATGAGGATTACCTTTATTAGAAGTTTACTTAAATATTAGATTGAACAAAAGTATAATAAAGAACTTTTATAGTTAGTACAAATACAATATTATTTGTTACCGTTATTTACTTAAATAACGGTTACAAGGGGCCTTAAAATCACTATAAGGTGTCTTATATTTTGGAATAACATACAATAAACTTTCATCAAAAATCATTAAAAAAAACTAACAATAAAGGAATACATTTCCTGGCATTGATTATTTATTCTCATTTAGAGGAAAAATAGTGATAACATGAAAAAACGTTTAAGCTAAAACTCCACCATCTCCAAAAATCACGTTAAAAAAAATGTTTTTTTTCTTCGATTACTGTTTTAAATGAAAGAAACTAAAAAAAAGTTCAGTGAAAAGTACCAAAGATAAAATTTACCTAAGATTTTTATTATGTTAGTGAGGGTTAATTACATTGAAATTCTATTATAATATTTTTATTAAGAGTTTAAATAAACCAAAAGAATTTCTCTTTGCTTCAAATGATCGATATTTTTAAAATTTGATCGGCTCCGCCCTAAAGTAAAAAACTGCCTAAAACTGCCCTAAAGACTGTTTTTGGGCCACTTACATTAATAGTAGACGTAAAAAAGCTCGTTTACAATATATCTAATAAATAAAAAGATAGGTTTTTTGATTTTTGGGTGTTGAGGAGAATTTGAAGGTAATTTTTTTTTTACATGGTAAGATAAACATCTACGTATGTACTAAGCATTATATAAGGTGAGGTTACGTTTGCAAACTTTTGAGAAAATTGATCTCAAAAAATTATCTATCCCATCCCCTAGAGATACTAAACCCAAACTTTTACCAAAAAACTTCCCGCATAAAATTCTTCCCGTAATCAAACTTCCCGTAAAAAAATCATATCCTGTTTTTTTTTTTTTAGGCTGATAACAATATTTTCCTTCTTGCAGCATAGCTGTAGAGCTATGATGCTAGGAAAGTAAAAAGAGTTTATCGGTGGATTCTCAACAAAGTTCTAGCGCGCGCGCGCGTGTGTGTTTTTAACCGCTTATAATAAGAGAAGAAAATTTTCAATTTTGATATGTATGCGTTTAAATAAAAAATTCCTTTTCAAACTTTAATGTTTACGCAACGGACCCATTTTAAAAGGAAAGATTACTAAGTAATTACCGGTTGCAAGATTTAAAGCAAATAAACAAAGTGAATGGATTTTTAACAAAAAAAAAATTGACCATTTGATGAAATAAAGGACGATTTGAACATTTTTTTTTTTTAATATTCAAAATATTTTCATGTAAATATTTAAGAAATAGTGAATTTTTTTATAACAAGTCTATACACAAAAAGTATTATGTATTAACTAATATTACTTAATATTACCAGTTAATATAAAACTTTAACAAAAACTAAGATATAAAAAAAAAAACTTAAATATAAAATTATTTTATAGTTTACCTTTAATAAGTACTATTTTTTTTTTTTTTTTTGGTCTCCAGTCATTTGACTGGTTTGATGCAGCTCTCCAAGATTCCGTATCTAGTGCCAGTCGTTTCATTTCGGTATACCGCCTACATCCTACATCCCCAACAATTTGTTTTACATATTCCAAC